>JAULKQ010047497.1:7702-25619 GCA_032356285.1 Smithsoniella earleae | reverse complement strand
TCTAGAAAGCTGTATCATTTCTAATTCCTACAGCAATGAAGACTATGACAGGGCGGAATCAGGCACAAGGAAACAACTGCTTGGAAGGGATGTGGCAAATTGATTTCGAGATGACACAGAAACCAGAAGAACACCAGGACGTCAGGAATGTCTGCATGCACGAGGTACTCGAGTTGAAATACTTAGGCATAAGATACTCTTGAAGGGATGCGAGCTCACCGTTCAAACAGTCCTCGCGCAGTGTACTTGTACATGGCGTAAGTATGGTGATCATTCAGATGCCGGATACGCTCCAGAAGCATATCTGATCGGGGAGAATCACTGATTGACAAACTAAACAGCTCTGTGTATGCACTGAGTGAAAACTGGTACATCCCATCCACTCGTGACAAGTCAGACAACACAAAGAATAGCAGCGCAGCCCGCACAGAGCAGGGACGATAATGAGCAGATGTCGCTTCAATCTTCTTTGATGTTTCTTCAGCATGTGCAAGCATGGTGTTCACCTCCTCCCAGGTTGTTTTGGACGCATCTAAGGTGTTGATGAGTTGAACATTGTCTAGCAGAGAGCCAGTCGCAGATGCAAGCATCTGCAGGATTTGATCTTCCAGTTCAGCCTGCACACAACGTTTCCACCACACAGATTACAGTTGCACGCACACAATATTGCATCCCTCGTGCATTTTACATGTCTCACAATCACCTGGTAAAAGGATGAAACTCGGAGAACATGTCAAGGAGCAAGTCCACTTCTGAATATCGCTCTCAGTCTGTTCAAGCTCTTGGTTTTGTTTCACGTACACAAGCTTGGTGATCTGGAATTTGACCTTTGTCTACTTCTTTCTAGGGTGTGGGCTTGCACCAGTACTCAAAAAACACGCTGAAGTACTTGAAGCATGGATACAAAAAATAACCCTGAGGCAACGGAACCTAGTGCCCAAAGTACAGCTTCTTTCACATTCAATATCACATCCACATGTTATGCAAGGGGAGTACTTGCCAACATGAACAAGGATGGAAATGTGATGGGATGGGATTTATTGTTATGGTTATTTGAATATCCTTCATTTAACAGGTGGAAGTTTCGAGAATTCAAGAATTCAGGAGTCCCCGTCTGTCCCTGTGGCGCTCACAAGGGAGCCGACTCGCTCCACCACCCACGGCCAGGTCTAGCCACTATTACGGCGGATAGGCCCCGTGGTGAGCACTCGTGCAGTTCACAAGGATCTGCACTCGATATTTATCTCACTATCTACCCGTATACTTATCTACCGCTGTTTGAATACACTTGTGCCTGTCCATGAATGTATTAGTGCACAGGACGTAACAAGTGACTATATCAAGCGGTTGAGCCTCAAAACCAACTGTTGTACACAACACTGGCAACTGTGTGATTGTTTCTTGCTTCAAGCTGTCCAAAGAAAGGAAGGGTGATACAGCAACATGTTCAAACCATGACATAAATCAGGAATGCAGGCTGTGAACAGCGCCAGTATCTACCTGGGTCCGTTTTCCCTGAGCAACATTGACAACCAGCTCATTCTTGAGCTTGTCCAGGTCAGGGCGCTCCATTTTCACAACCAGGCTGAGCAGTTGAGCCTCTAAGCCATCTTCTTTCACTGCAAAGTTCAAAATCATGGCTTTTGTTGATATTTCAGGAGTGTAGTGAGGGTTTCCAAGCTTGGTTGTGATGTAAAGCTTAAAATCAGAGTTGTAGTCGACTTCTTTATCTCCAATGGCAATCAAGGTTTGGTTCCCACGCTTGATGAATGCTTTTGCGAGCACTGGCTCAAGAACAGGATCCACTTCCTCCAGTATATCCTGCAACAGCCCCCTTCTAGCTCTAGACAGTTGTTGATGACTGGGAGACCACAGCGCATTTGCAAGGTGCAATTCACACTAAGATTTCATCTCACTCAAGCTCAGAGTGCAGGGTTCCGTAGAGCTCTTTTTCCAGCTGAACATTTTCTAAAGAAGATTTAAAACAACTGGAGTTTGGGCTTGTTCACAGGAGTATCCCACCTGCAAGAGTACAGGGTTTCCAAACTGAACAGCATTCTCAACCTGCCGGGCCAAGTCTGTCATTTGCAGGTCTAGCACTTTCAGGCCACGAGGCCCTTCCATATTTTTGATCCATTTATTTGCCTGGCCTTGGGGATCGACCATCAGCGGCCACCGGCGTCCACGAGTAGCCATGACGCCATTCTCTGTTGAAAACGCATCAGCAGGGAGCCCCATGATATTCCAATCGCGAACATCAGACGGGTCCGCAAGGAAGTCTGAGAATGAAAACCCTTCAGAAGCAGGGATTTTCAGCTCAACAATCATGGGGAGCCAGATTTTACTTGTCAGATCCATGCGGTATTCACTGGGGAAGGGGCCAGTATACGACATGAACGCTGCAGCAACCACCACATCACCCTGCAGTGCTCCTGTTCATAAAAATTAAGCCACTGGCTTTGAAAATATCTAGCACAGCAAGGAAACGTCGTGTTTGTCTGCAGGACATAAATCCTGTTAAGAAACGCTCGGATTTTTGTCAGCACGGTACTGGTAAGAATTGTCGTGACCTCTGTTGATCATATAGCTGAACAGATGACATAGACAGCGGTAAACCAAGTACGCACAGGGAGGTGATCTATCTGACCATCCAGGTCAGCGATGGAGGATTGCCAGCGAGCCTTCTCCCCTGCAAGGCCTGTAACTAGCTTCTCTGCACGATCAAGCTTCGTTGTCAAGTCTAACAGCTCTGCCTCCAGAGCCTTCTTGTTGGCTATGCTGTCATCATACTGATCTTTCAATGCCTGTACAGCGTCAAGGACCTCTGCTAGCCGAGCCTGTGCAGTTGAAAGTTGAGCCTGCTTCTTTGCGAGGTTGTCCTGAGCACTCTTGAGCTTGGCTCGCTTGGGTGCAACCTCTTTGGCGACTTCTCCATATACCTGAGCACACACAAGTGTTGTGAAAAGACATTGAATGATTCAGTATCGTCTGCACGATGATCCGCGACCTACAAGTACTGCAATGTCATACATGCGGCGTGCTAGCTTTCATTGCCTGCCATCAGGATACCAAACAACACCAAGCAAGCAGATTCAATTTGCTTCCCTTTCTTTGTGCTTGAGAGAGGATTCCAGGTATCCTTGTCAGGAATCACAGATTGCATACGCGAATGCCTCTGGTGATTTATGATCTGGCTCAGAAGGTGCATCTTCAGGGATCTAACAAGGACCCCTTCTGGAAGGGCCTCCAGACAAAATTTTGGATTTTACGTCTGAGATGATGGTACATGTGTTTAAGATGTTGCACTAGAATGGCACCATACTACACTAGGAGCTTGTTAGGACGTGTGTATCACAGTGATTTAAGACAACTGCACTGAGATGCCAAAGTGTTTGCCACTGTTGTGTTGCACGCTTGCATAGTTCTACTGAAATTCTCTACAAGTCTAGGTCAAGGTCAATAAAACCACAATATTTAGGTGCAGACAACGTGACATGTAATTCATGTTCCGTAGACGCGTTCTGTACAGTCAATTTCTATGAGTAACCCAGAGCCTGCAGCTGCATCACAAGCCTAACATGAACACGCCCAACAGTCATCCAGTCCACATCCATATGGCGTGTAAGAGCTCTACAGAATATAGGTTTCACGTTTGGTTAATTATTATGGCTTTCAGAAGGTGGGCCACCACCTTCATTGCATGCACCCACAAGCACATGCCACGGGCAGCACCAGAAACCTTTCCAACAGCATCAGGTGCGAAATCCTTGTTGGATGTGAATTTAGACAGCTTTTTTATCATTGCATCATCAAGTGTGTCCTTGTTGAACCGAATAAGCTTCTCCATGAAGCTTGGATCTCCAAGAACTTTCTTAGCTTCATCCCAACTCGGAGCTTTCTTGAGCGCAGTCATGACAGCTGTAGCAACGGTAATCAACTCAAGTAATCAATATGCGGCCTGTGGCAAAAAAATCATGCCTGCAACAAGGCACACAAATCAGCACAACAACAAGCCGTACACAGAGACAAACCTTGGAGAGTGAGTTCTACAAGCCCCGGTGGTTTAGCATAGGCTTTCAACTCAGAGATATCCTTCTTTGTGAGGACATTCAGGGCTTCTTCAGCTGCTTGAAGTGCTGGGAGAGCTTTGTCTAGCTCCCCCTGTACTGCACAGGCAATTGCATCAGCCTCGGCAGCCTCTTTACCAATTTTCTCAGCTTCTGCATTCACTTGCTTCTCCTGTTCTTGAGCAACACGCTTATCTTGAACAATCTGCTTTACCAAATCTTCACAGCTTGCTTTCGCCTTGGACACCACCTCTGCTTTCTCACGTGCAACAACCTGCATAAGAATCGGCAACGATTTTTGGATCTTTTCTACTTTGGATACCCTCATTGTCTTCCACAGGCCTACCTCGTGACACACCACAACTGATGAAATGCACTTAACTGTTGATGCATGTAAACAACAGGTATATCTCAGGAAATACTGTGCAACCCAGTTGCAAGCACACCAGGTGCTGACCTGCATCTCACCAACTTGAACAGTTGTCTCATCCAGTTTGGTTAGACCCCCACGCAGCTTACTGGCCTTCTCAAGAAGCGCACGCTTCTTCTCCCCAAGGAGAGTCTTATAGCCTTCAACGAATTCCAAGTAGTTGGTAGGTGTGACGTAGTTCCGCCGCTTCAGAACTTCAAACATCTCCTCAGATTTACTACTCACTGATTCATGGGCTGTCACAAACACCTGCACACCATCTTCACTCTTGAGCATGTTTAGCCTCGAAAGCTTCACTGCCTCAGAGGGTCGCTCTCCCCAGCCTATTCTTTTGTAGCAAACTGCAGTTACTACTGAGTCATTTCCAGCGAAGTTTGCAAAGGCTGTATTTTGCTTCATCTTACTGTTTGCAAGTTTAATAGAGCAGTATGGGTTGCTGTAACAAGTGGAACAGGAGTTGCGGATTCAGTGTGTCAGCGTCAAGTTAGAAGCGGTTGGATTTGCACCTGACAGATAGCATTGCGAATGTCTGTTGAGGCCATGTCAACAGACTCCAGCAGCTTTGCAGCAACTTCAAAGAGTGCATCAGAGGGCCACGGAGTAAACCAGTCAATGGTTGTGCAGTTGACCAACCCAGGAAACATTCGACACCTCGTCCGGAAGCCCTCACCAATCGGAGACAGGCACAGGACCACATGAAGATTAGAACACACTCGCTGGAGAAAGAAACCATACAATGCATCTTGAGTTTCACTAACTCCAGCTTTCTTAGCATCAGCTCGAATCTGCAGCATTGCAACTCCCGGGAATCAAATATCTACCTAGCCTACTCTGTTCATCCAAGATTTTTGTGACATTTTGTTTTGAACGCTTGTGTGAGGCTTCATGTACCGTTTTAACAGGTTATGAATACAGAGCATATCCAGGTGGGTATTCTTGGCAAGTGAGAGTGACATAGGACAAGCAGCCAATTTGTGGGGGGCCAATTCACTGTGTGGGCAAGGTGAGGTACATCAGTGTGTCTCTGAAGCCTCTAACATAGCAAGTGAATCATTGATTCTTGTTGATACTGAAAGTCATACCTCATCCAAGACTGGCCCGATTTCATCTTTCCCGAATAAGTTAGGAACCTCCCCAGATGTCAAAATGTTGTTGATGTCTTCCACAAACGTTTCATACTTGATTTGAGTCTCATCAAATAAGAACGTGGTCGGCTTGTTCTGACACCCGGCAAGCTTGTACAGTTCTTTCAAGTCTTCCCGGAACTCTGTGATGCGGTAATTTCGGGAAATCTGAATCGAGTAGCACCGCTGCTCGGCAATATAGGTGGCTAGGCGTGCCAAGCTCTTCCTCCCAGAACCCCCTGAAAGGAAGTGAGAGAGTCAAAAAGGAAGACAGACACTACTGATCAGTGGGTGTAATCCCAGGTAAAGTTGTTACATGAACTCCACAACAGAATCACTTGTTGAAAACAGCGAGAATGGGCTGCACACCGACCCCAACCAGAAGAGCATTGCCACGAGGTTGAGTGAGCACACGGCTGATGCGGCAAAGATGTAGCAAAGCATCCTTGAACAGCACTAAGTCCATCGCAGCACACCCAGGCTCCATGCCATAGTCCTCTAGCTTCTCTGTTACAAAGTTTTTCAGAGCGGCGAGATCTATTGCTGGCTCATATGGGGGAGCGTCCAAGCCTGGACGAAGAAAGTTTACAAATGGAGGACATTCACCATGGGTAGCCTCGAAGAGATCGTTCCAAGAAGTTGTAAAAGTGGATGCTAGGCGATCTTCCAGCTGTTTTTTGAGCCATGCAACATCTTCATGATCCCACATACGGTCACCAATAACTCTCATAGCTTCATGAACCTGCACTCATACAAGGAGAGCTTGGACGACAGCTGTCATAGGACTAACAGAACAGATTCATACATCCGATATGATGTGACGGGACATGTGGGAGGGAGAGGGGTGGTGTCTTTTCTTCAGTATGTTGATGAAAACTGGTGGCATGAACAAGAAAAACGCAAGTGTGAACACACACAGCGACTTGATATCATATCGATTGTAATGACTAAGGATCAAGAGCTCAGGAACGGACCCAGAGCATCAACATGGAGTCCTTGGTATCATAAAAGGCTTTGGAAGCACGGGTTGTTCCTTGGATGATTCGTGCAAGATCTCTTGTGTTAAAGAGGTAATGAGACTTGGTAGGTGTAGGAAGGAGCTCCTGTACCACTGCTCTATAGAGCTCCACTGTTGCCTGCACATGTGATGGTGATGTGTTTTGTTGGGCCTCACAAGTGTTTTGCTACATTGCGAGTTACAAGTAAGTCATTGTTGAGGACTATATGGAGGATGGATGTAGAGTACGGAGCAGAATGGCACCTGTGCAATGGAATCACCCAGAGGCTTGATGGAATCTGCAAAGTCAGCGAGATGCGCAGAGAGCAGGGCAGAAAAAATGCGCCTGAGCTGTTGATCGTTCGGTGATGAGACACAAATTGTACTGAAGCAGGCGAGGATTCTGGAAGAGAAAGCATTTCGACCACCGCCAGGAGGTGCCATCGATGCCAGAAGCTGCATGTCTCGAACCTCTTTGAGCTCGCAAGATTTCCGATCGTACCAGAAGCCATTGTCAATCCAGAGTTTGAGCAACTCCAGGGGGGGGATGAAGCCAAACACAGACTTCTGAGGCATGTTCAAGTCATCAATGAAGGCAATAAGGCGCTTGCCTCCTGTCGGCGCAAGCACGCCTTTACTTCGCTTCTCCAGTCTACCTTCAATCGTATCCTGTACAAGTAACTCTATTGTAGTCCGTGAAACCAGTCAACCATTGCACTCCTTTACAGATTTGGGCTTGGGAAACCGTTACATTCATGCTGATGGGCCCAGTGGGATTCAAGGGTGAATTAAAAGAACAAGTACAGGGAGTATTCATACCTGCAGTGAGTTGGATGACGTTTGGGCTGAAAAGTTAATAGTCATGCTGATGCAACCATCTGGAACGTTTGCTATCAAGGCTTCTGCAATCATAGTCTTCCCAACACCTACAGCTCCTATCATCAGAGTATGGTGCCCATGTTTCATAAGGGTAGACCCCAGGAACCTATACCGTACTGTGTCAGTGGTGGGCACTAAAACTTTGAAGAACGGGACTCCCGGTGGTGGCCGGAATGACGATGCAAGCCGGGACTCCCATAATACCCACGCCCGTGTTGGCGGATCAACTACGTAATCAAACACAGTGCCAGATGTGGGGAAGCGGGAATCCATCTCCCTGAAAAGACTGTCCATGACTTTGCGGCCATTTTCATCCAAAGATCCGCCAATACCCCAGATGAGGGAGAAAAGGAACCAGTTTTCAAGCATCGCATCAAATGTGGATGGGTCTGTGGGGATGACTCCGTTCTCTGGAATAGCAAGAGCATCAAACAGGCGAGTAGTTGTAACTATTCCAGAAAGTCGATCACTTGGAACAAGCTCTTTGCACTCCAGGCGCTTGTGCTCTGACAGCCTGTGAATCCATTTGTCCACCAGCTTTGTCACAGTGTCAATGACAACAGCATTCTGCATTTATTCCTCTTCCATGAGTAACTGGCTGGCAGCAAGACAGGCTGTTGCTTAACTTCATGTTTTAAAGAAAAACGAGCTGCACGAGCCGCACGATCACGTACGTCTTTCTTTTGGAGCCACGACGTCACGAAGGGTTGCCACCCCAGATCTTCGACGTTGAGGTATATCATGCCTGCCCGGGACACCGTCGCAGGAGATGCTTGAGATAGATCTTCTACCTCGAACAGAATCGAAACCGCCGGAGGCATCGATATCCGTTCACCGGACAGCAGAGTCAGCAGCTTGTTGTCATCAAGCAGCGTGTTCATACTCTCAATCCAGAGCGTGTCTACAGGACCATCGAAAGTGATCCACTTCTGGTCAGGGCTTTCGTCTCGGCAGACTGTACGCATGACACGCGCTAGGACACCGTCCTGCCATTCGTGCGTACTGGGATCAAAGTAGCCGTAAATTTCGTCATTCGACAGCGCGAGAGGATTCAATATGTGGGGGTGAACGCGTTGATAGCGCTCGTCGGACGGATGTGTCTCTTTCAACGCGCCCAGGGCTCGCGACAGAGTGCGCCATGCCACCGTTTTTCCAGATCCGGTTCGCCCGACAACCATGTTGCCATGACGGGCCACTTTGCAGTCAAAAATCTACATTACAAAAAAGATGTGCGTGAAATTGTTGCTTACGCCCGGGGAGGACTTACAGCGATAGGGCTTGAGCTGTGCGAGTGTAAACCGTCGGCCGGAACCATGACAGAATGGGATGCCGAAACGCACTGTGTACGTGAAAGGAGAATAACAGTCCTTCATAAGATACGTCACTGCTGTTTGAATGAAAAGTAGAGTGAAAGAGTTACCTGTATGATCTTTGTCAGAAACTCGGGTATTACTTGCAGGCCTTGACACCGCAGATCAGCTTCTAGAGCCGCTTGAAGTTCGCCGCCATCAGCGTTCGGCACTTCAACTCCTGGGAACAAGTCAGACAGCAGGGCCATAAATAGTGGCAAGTCCAAGTACACTAGCTTCGGTTTGATGAGGTCAAGCATTGTACGGTACATGATAACCTCCTCAGATGCGTCAGGGTCAACGCGCTTGAGTGCCCCAGCTGCGCGTGCAATCGGAATGACAAACGACCGCAAGCCATAGTCATAGTGATCCTGGATTCATTTTATATTTTTGAACTCGCCTGCAGTGTATTCCTATGAGGACTAAGGCAAATTTAAGTAATACGAAAGTATCCGTTCTTAGCTTTGCTGAAGAGTGTTACGGAGTGTTCTTGGTTGCTCAAACGCATAGAAAATTGGTTTACAATCAATTCACAATCAGAGAGAAGAAGCACAGTGAGAGGTGATAACGTGTGACAGTGTGCTCTGGTTTGTACGGGGAACCTGGGAGAGGCGTATGAGTGCACAGGGAGGTCTTTCCTGTTTGGACAGCTGCTGTTGGCTGAGCTCCATGATGGCAATCATTTTTTTGCTCAGAGGCCGAGCCTGAGAAAAGCCTTCTGCAAACATCATGATTTCCGCAATAAGTGAGAAGTCTGGCACCATCATTGAAACTGGCCTCACCAGGGCCTTCAAGTTGTCAGGGAGCTCTGAGCGCCCAGCGTAACCAGGGTTCATTGTGACAAAAACGCCACACGTCGGAATCAGCCGAATATTGGCTCCCAGGAAATTAAAGTGGGATACTTGAGCCTTGACTGCAGCCATGAGATCTGCAATTTGTGTTGCAACCACTGACAACACCTGCAAATTGTACAAATACAGCTCGTATTGAAAAATTAAGATTGACATGAAATGTACCAGAGTTATCAATAACGTAAATGCAGCTTCAAATCATCACTTTGCCTACAACACAAGGCGACAGACACTTTTCCAGTGACAATGAATCAGTGTGCTTAACTGACTGCACCTGGTCTCCTGGACACCCTTGAAATGGTGGGGAGAATAATACATGAATGTAATGTCAGTGATCTGCTCAGGAGAGAGTAGCACAGCTAGCATGTCTCACCTCGACTTCAATACGGTTGAATTCATCCAAACATGCCCACGCCCCAGTTTGTGCAAGGCCTGACAACATTTTGCCTGTCATCCTGTAGTCTACGCCGTCAGAGCAATTGAATACAATCACATATCTCGCCAGAGCTTTGCCAAAGTCCTTGACAGTCTCTGTTTTCCCAGTTCCAGCTGGTCCAAGGGGGTTACCGCCCCGGCGTGTGAACAGTGCTGCACCTAGAGTCATGTAGCAGCGATCTGTCAGGGGAGTTATGACCAAGCGGCCGTTGTTTCCCTACAGCCAGAGCAAAGCAAGATAAAGCCACAAAGACTTCCAATACATGAGGGGATTCAACTCATCTATTTCTCCAGGCGGTAGAACAAACTGTGGCAGCAAGCACTTGCTTCCCTGACCCAAGCCTGACAAAAAGACCAGACCAACACAATATTATAGGAAATACTTGAATGATATATGAAGTTGTATCTGAAAATGGTTGTTTGAGGTACATCTGCTTAGACAACAACATGTGGGTGAAGCAGAGAGCTCTGTTCAGCATCAGCATTCATGGCTGTGGACTCCTGTGTAAAGGAAGTTCACCAGAGAGTTGGGTTGAGTGCCAGACGCATGGTCGGTACATGAATTCTTCCTGTTTATCTCCTAGATATAGATGAATCTCTTTTGCAACACAGATTCATGTCCGAGAGGCTCAAAAAGAAAGCTCAGACAAGATTCTCTGCTCACAGGCATGCTTTAATCACTCAAGCTTATGATTAGTTGTAAGGAAACTGACTGAGCACCTGGTACTCGTATCCATACTTGAATACTGAAAGAACCTGTTTGACAATGCAGTCATCAGCGTCTCGATCCCAATAAAACCTAAGCTGTGACACCCACTCAAAGTCCGTGACTGCTGTGCAGCCAACTTTTACTAACTTATCCAGGACATCTCGAGCATGTACTTCAATGGTGATGAGAGCCACTGTTTTGTTGCGCTCAATCTTGCTCAAACGAGATCTTGTTATAGCTGTCAGCTTGTTGAGATAGGAGACCCATTTCTTGCGGAGCAGCCGCATTGACTTCCTGGCAGTCTCAGGGTCGCTCAGAACCTTCTCACACTCCATTGTCCAAACTATTTGACCAGCAGAGATAACGCATTGGCCCTGGTTGTCTTTCACCCATTTCTCTTTCTTTACTGATTTGACACTCTCAAGGACACTGAACAGCGTGCTCTTCGTGGCAGCAAACATTGCTGCTTCAACATCATTTAGCCATTCCTCAGGCCTCCCTTCAGTGATGATGTTGTGGTTCAGTGGCAGTTTCTCCCTGCATTACCTCCTGTTACACAGCTACGCAACACAGTATCCTTCAGCAGGTGGCACCACTCTAGCTTGTGAGAAAGGCACACCCATCAGGAGAGAATATTGCAGAAGATTCCCACTGCTTGCGTCCGTCACTAGCAGGTGGATGCATTGCAAGTCGCTTGACGCCCTCAAAGCATTTCTTGAGATGTGTCTTCACAGTACAAATCTACAATCAATCATCAAATCCACAACAGTCTGAAAGTTTTATCGCGTCCAGGGTTCAGAGCAATTGTTTTGTGCCACACCTGGACATTCTCAGGATCTCTAGCTTGTCCAAGAATCTCCAGCAGATCGTCACTGGAGAGGAAGTAAAATCGGGGGAACTGCTGGCGTTTTGCCTCAAGGTAATTTTCAAGACTCTTCTGAATTCTCTCTAGCTGTGTGTACATGTCTGTAAAGGCTGCTAGCATACCACTTGAAGTGCAAGCATTGACCACATTCTTGAGCGATACCAACTGTGCCATTCGGGCCACAAAAGTTGTGTGAACTACATCAAAAAGAAGACTCTCCTGTGGTAATTGCTTTCGAATGTCCTCAGACCCAACAAAAATATTTTCCAAGTACTGCCAGGTCCGTTGCACCTGCAAAGCTTACTCGTGCTGCTTATAGTAGCATGGCTGTGAAGCCTTGTTCTTGAAACGTGTCGACACAGACTGACTTGAAATGAACACTTCCTCAGGCCATACCATTTTCTGGTTCTTGCCAGCCAGAGTAGCAGCAGCATGAATGGTGGTAGATAGGTATTACACACGCATTACCAGTACTTCTTATGTACAACAGTAGCTGAATATTAAGTTCGTGTACATTTAGCATCACAGTTCTTGAAACTTGGAGGTAAATCTTTCCTCAGGTTCTAGGTTCTAGTTGGCTCAAGAGATGCGATTGCATCACACTCAATTATAATTCAGATCTAAGATATTGATGATGGTGACGCATTGAACTTTGAGACGAAGATTTGCTAAATTTTGTGAATGCCGGTGTTTCACCAACCTGCTTCAACCAAGGATGCTTGCATTGTGAAACGTACTATATTATTTGATCTACACTTCGGATTTTCCCAAGTTGCACATCAACTCATAATACAAAGTTACCATAACGTTATTTATCTGTTGGAGTCTGAAGAAATAGAAAACAATCTTTTATGAGGCTAGAACTGAATGTTTAGGACTCCCAATGAAGTAGCATTAGGCAAGGATTTGCCAGATGTAGCTAGGACACATGCACACTTAACTTTAACAAGAGCAAAATTGCGGACCAATTAAACTTGATCCGCTTGAGAAAAGATGGAGTGTGTGAATAATGGCGAAAAAGAGGTTGGGGAAAATTGGACTTGTGTTCAGAAAATCCGATCCGCAATTCATTCTCCTGTCAAACACGAGGCTGTACCACTGTTACGCAACCTGGAGATGCAGTTTGATTTTGCTTAGTTGGTCTTGCATCTTGACCACCACTATACCTCACGCACATGAATGAAAGTTATGCTCAATGCTTTTCTTACAACAGCAACCAAAAAATGGATGATGTCAGTATGAAAGTGTGGAGCATACCTGAACAACCATCTCAAGCATTTCAGAGACAATAGAAAGTGTTTTCTCCCATGCGGTAATTTCATTTTCGAAAACAACAAAGAACTTGGAAGCTTTCATGGTTGAAAGGGTCACAATGTTGTCTTCTAAAGTGGCAAATGCATCCTCTGTGGACCGTAATTTGTAAGTAGTTTTGTACTCCACCTGTGACACAGGCCAAGGATGTGTGAAGTGAAGAAATCATAATCTAGCAGTAAGTGAGCATAAGTCACCAGGATACTCTGCATTGTTACAAATTCAGGATCGAATGAAGTTACATGAAATTACTGACAGCAAATCGCTGGCTGGAATTCGGGAAAGAACAAGCTCCACAGCATCTATGTTGGGATTAGGGTCTAAGTTCACTAACAAGTTAGACTAATCATCTCTGTGTAGTGATCACTGGCTCAAGGACTCCTGTTAGTATCACTGTCTACAAAACACTTAGATTGAAGACAAACACAATTAAATAAGCATAAGAAGTCTATGCCCAGTAAATAGCTTGTGAAGGATATTGACTTGGACATTTCTTGTGTGTTGAATCTGACTCATAACACACGTCACAAGTGCAACTAATATCAACCACGATGATCAAACTTGGCATGTGAGAAGAAATGCAACCTTCTGTAGTGATATGTCCAAGTTGTTTTATTGTGTGAATTAGTTTTGTAGAGTAAGGCAGCTTAACCAATTCTTCACATTCTAATAATCAGAGCTGAACAACAATTCAAACTGTACAATGCTAGAAATCATCACAGTCCTTGCACACTTCACCACGTTATCAAGCCTTTCTCAGAAGAGGAGAAAGCCAGCTTGCAAGAGGACATACCATGTCAAGATCAAGGTGTTTCCAAGCTTCAGCAATAGCAGCCAAACTCTGCTCGATGGCTAATTCCTTGGTGGCATTCACAGACATTTCACTGATGAACTCTGCATGCTGGTCTAAACGCAGAGAGACGATACTATCAAGTGTGAACGAATCCGAAGTTGGGTCAAACACTGTCTGAATTGTATCGCATAGAGCCTTCCAATGGCGAGGACGCATTGCAGGATTGCGAAGATCAGAAATTAATGGCATGGTGTGCTTGAACGTATCAATGCGGTCACGTGTCCATTGCCAGATCTCCCAATGCTTAATATCACGCCCCAGCTTAGAAACACTCTTGCTTACTCGAACTGCTGCCTCCTCTAGCTCAGCAACCTGAAAATCAGAAAAATCAGGTAGATCAGATGCTACATAGCATCCCTGACGTGTATATTGGCATATCACTCTACTGTAGCACACCATGATCACCATGTGGCACTCACCTTCAAGGACTGCAATGTTCAGTCTTATACACAGTACATAACTCTATCAAACCTCTTGGTTAGTATGCTAAAGCTTCGCTACTATTTGTTGCCAATTAGCTGCATGAAAATGTTTCAGTATTTCAACCAACTTGAAGTACTGAAAGCGTGTATTCTAGTGTAATGGAAAAAATCACCTGAATTTCTCGGAATTTGCCCTGTTTCCACGTGTTGAAGCTCTCTTCCCACTCGGACACGATGGTCCATATTGCATTCAATCGCTCCAAATCAGTCTCCATAGCCCCCAATTCTTTGTACGGGGGCTGTGGTATAGTGAAGATGTCCATGCCTGCTTTCAAATCTGCACTCTTCTGGCGAGCAGCGGCAGCTACTGCTCGTTGCTCTTTAATTTTCGCAAGAGCCTGCAACCGCAGCAAATTATAACTAGATTTCAAAACACATGTACAAACAAGCCTGATTTACATTTTCACCGAATAATACTCAACTAGACTAGACCAAGTTACATGGTGCAGTTTTGTCTGTGTGCCAAACCATGCAAGCAGCTTGTTGAGTTCAATATTGACAAAATATTACAATCCAGTGTCATGATATTATGTGCATAGTAGCGAACAGCAATCATGATTTTCTTTTCCAATTAATCTTGAGGTCACAAAAGTATCCTTGAACCTCTACATCACCATTTTCGTGGCTGTTCAGCTTTCATAGATTTAAACTCACCAGAAAACAGAAGCAAATTTGCAGCTTAGCTATGCATTTATGCATCATCAGTCGAAAGGAGATCAAAATCATGCCTAAGGATGGATGTGCTAGAAAAACTACTGAGTTATGTATCTAGCAAGTTTCGCACGATGAAGCATGTTATGATGAACAGTGCATGGCAGGATGGTGTGTCACGGTGAAGAAGCCAGGAGAGATGCATGGTGTATAAATCATATACATCATATAAATCATTGCCGGACTAGATCTTCGAGTAAAGATGTATCCTGCATGCTCAATGTTTCGGCAGCTTGTACACCACATAAGAGTAAGTGTAAGCTTTGCATCCCGAGGTGAATGCGGTGATGTCTGAGATCAAGAACTGAAGTATCAAAGTGAGTATTAAGAGTGTGTGGAAGGGAGCACGTGGGGGCGCCCTGAACAGTCATCCAAAGGGCACACCATCTCTGTGGAGAACCCCGAGTTGCTGAATGGTGCTGAAGAAGCAAAAGCCTCAGTGATACTATTGACTTCTGTACTAAATGCATCCACCATCCCGCGAACTCGCTCCCTGAAGTTCTCCTTTGCATCATCCAAAGAAATGGCTGCATCTTGTAAAACAGTTTTGAATTTGGCCCAGCGATCTGGAAGATCGGTAAGTTGTGCCTGGTGGATGTCCGAGACAGCAACTTCGTACTGCATGGAGGGGTATGGGTGGTGTTACTTGGTAGAGCACAAGCAAGAAACATGATGCTTATATCAAAGGTTTCCATACTGAAGCACATACCTTACTGAGGATTCTGAACATCTCTTCTAGGGGTCCAAATCGCTCAGATATGGATGCTTGCTCATTGTCAAGTGTGGCCTGAAGGTTGACAACTTGAGCCAAGCCATCCAATGATGATGGGATCACATGGAGCCTCTCTGTGTTGTACTGGAAGTACTCGTAAAGGCTCTGAAGCTCCCTAACCGCTAGTTCATGAAGCAGTGTACAGAATTTGGCCACCCATTGCTCAGCATGCATCACCAATGTCTGCACGGCTAGGGGAAAGTTTCAACGCGATTAAATGTTGCTTGAGCTGTGCACAGGAACGCCTGCTTGGCTAAAGAACTTAGAAGTAGGAGACGAAGGAGTTCAGGCCATGACAAGCAACACAGCATGAGTGGTGAAAAAAGAGATGAAAACTCGTCAGTTGCTGCTGATAGGTACAGAAGCAGTCCCTGCAATTGCTCTTCCTGTGACGTACTGCTTTGAAAGGTTGCTGATCGATTTGCAAGAACTTGATGTTGACAACGGACTCTTCTGATCTGATTTCATCAACTAGTTGTAAGTAGTGCTTGATGTCACCATCGAAGTCTCGCTGAGAAGCGTTGTGCTTGTACCTCCGCATGTAGGCATCTTTATCTGTGTCCCAGATCTTCTTGTACTTTTCTTCCATCTCAGAAACAAGAACTTGAACCTACATGGTGACTGCTTCAAGACTGCCAACAACACGCTACAACATCATACCACGAGTGCAGGTGTATCATCAGTACCTGTGGTACAGTGTTTGTGACACCCTTTATGATGTCTGTGACCTGTTTGGGGGTGTCTTTGTTCTCAGTGATGATTTGGAAGAATGGCTTTTCACCTTTTGGCAGCAGCCGTGCAAGGCTCACTGCCAGGGGGCTGTCTGGAGGCAACCGATCTTGCACGTTCTCCACAACCCTTGGTACGGTCTTGGTAATCTGCAGGCAAACAATCTGACTGCATCCTGTCAAATAGTGTCAGTATCTGAAAAGTATGAGTTCCAAATAATAATTCAGAATTACAAAATCAAAGAAGATTTCAATCTCAGCCATCAGACTGGAGCACAGGCTGATAATGCAATCACCACACACTGAACATAGGTGAATGAGCAAGGTTTGTGAATGAGAAGCATGTGAGATTTTCAACGTGAGCCTAGGACGAAATGACCAGTCATGGACTCGTATGTACTTGAATACCCACTGCTTCGAGAACAGGAAGATAAGGATTTGACTCTGCAAGATCTATATTATATTCTGTAGTGGTTGGTGTTTTAGGCCTATCTTTAGGTGTCTATGTCTGACGTCCACCTGCATCTAAGTGTTGCTTGGTTACCGCAAGCTCAATGCAGTCTTCACACCGCACTTTCGTAACAATAATACTGAAAATTGTGTGGTCCAAAAGTAAGGTAATTTTACCCTTCTATACATTGTTTCCAGCAAAATCACGTCCTCAAATGTAATGAGTTTTTATCATGTTTTCTCATTTATGTAATCACTTGACACCTATGTAACATATTGTAAGATGTGGTAAAACAATAACCAGAACTATGAGGCATTGCAGTCAGCTAAGCTACACATCCTCAAAGCTGAATGGCGCCAAGAAGCTTATTTGGACTCCTCGACACCGCTCATCTGAAGCCAAGTTGACTAGCCAGTTTGCTTTGAGAAATTATGATGAATACTTAACTTGCCGTCTATGTCTGAGATCAAAACAGTAGATCCTACAACTCTGTGGGAAGGGTTTTTACACTCAACATAACAAAAGTTATGTGCTGCAAAACCCAGCACCACTCCGACAAGTGCAAATTGTTCAAAGCCAGCTCAGTGCAAGCCCAAAGCTTACCTGTAGGAGTTCTCTGGAGACTCCGCGTATCATAGTTGCAAGATCTGTTAACGAAGGGCGCAGTTCCACTGTTTCAGTTGCCCCGATTGCCCGTTCTAGCTCAAGAGACACATAGAACAAAGGAGTGACTTCTGTTTTTGCATCTCCGTTAATACATCTGGAAAGCTCAGCAAGGGATCGCTTCACAGAGAGTCCAAGTGCAGCCAAAACCTGTCCACATGCAATTTCTGTCACCAAGAAATCACATAAAGAGTCTGCAGATGATTCATGGATACAGATGTGTTTAGCCATATGATTATG
>JAULKQ010047386.1:0-25620 GCA_032356285.1 Smithsoniella earleae | reverse complement strand
TGGCTGAGGTATAAATAGTGTGTGCTTGGGGCAGTGCAGTACAGTGTTTCATAGCATTCACACTGCATTGCTAAGGTAAGGCACTAGTGAATAATAAATTGAAGAGTGATACCTTTTGTGTGAGTACTGGTGTTGCAGGTAGCTGACTGGTGCAGGTTATTATTGCTCTGCCGAGTCTACTCCTTGGTTGCTGGAAAAGCGCCAAACCCTTTCGGATTTAATTGTCTGAGATCTTACTGTGTCGGTTATATAGTGTACTCTTGACCTCGCACGCACTCTCAACAGGGCTGCTACGTCCTGTGCCTCGATATACGTCAGGACCGCTCTCGAACAAGTAGCGTGCAGCGATAGTGGAAAATATTTGGATAGATTGTGAGATAGACAGGTCAGAGGGAGTCGCCACACGGATACACTCATATGACTCCTGAAGTCTTATGCTTTCTTGGATTACCCTAGTAATCCCAAGTATCGGTTTTCCAGCCATTTCGCTAGCTGCCAAAGCTTTGTATCCAGGGGTTTAAAAGGGACTGGCAGTTCTCTACTCTTCGGGGTTTTCTGCGGTGGTGACGCTTGTGGACACAGGCGTGTCCCAGAAGCGCCAGGCTACCACTTTCGCACTTGCTGGTACTGTACACGAGGCTTCTTTGCTCACTGTTTCAGACAAATTGGGGTTTGAAAAAAGGGCCTACTGGGCATTCACATGTGCTCTTTGTTCTATTAGAGTCTTTCAGACGATTTCAATCAATCGAGCTAGTGGGCTTGAGTTGCATGTGTTGTGTCTGAATTCAAAGTTCACTATTTAATGGTTTGAATTGGCAAGTGGACACGATGCCGCAGTTCTACAGTGATGTTTATGGGCCGGGCAATATTTCTGCAGTTCATACATTGTCCGACTTTCGTAAAGCAGTTGTGTACATCACATTCTGTTTCTGAACGTTAACGTCAGGCAGAAAAGCTAGTATGTCCGTCCACTCAATTATGTTCCATATTGCAAGCCTTTTGAGCTCTTGCTTACACGGTGTGTGCTGTGACGAGGGGTTTGTTGATACGATTCTTTGCAGCGAAGGTTTGACAACACCACAACTGCAGGGTTGTGCCGCTGCACACGTACAAGATGGTGGCTCAGCTGCAGTACAAGCTGGTGAAACAGGGAGACAGCGTCCAGAGCAACCCGTTGGTGGCACGCATCGACACCAAGTCGGGCCATGGCGCCGGCAAGGCGCTGACTAAGCGCATTAACGAGTCTGCGGACCTGTACGCTTTTGCAGCCGCAGCTTGCGGTGCAACGCTCCGAATATAACCTCTATGACGAATATTGTAACCATACATGTATGATATCTGTTACTTGAATATTGTCAAGCTATTGCGGTTCCATTGGTCTCCAGAATAACGAGTAGAATTGAACCATGTTACAAGCGAGATTTGGGCATTGGTTAACGAGTTCCGGGTTACATTACAGCGCCAGAGGGCTGCCGCTGCTTCTTTGGTGCTGCAGGCCAGTCCTTGATGCGCAAGGGGTTGACCATCCGTGGCTCCAGGGCTGGCTGCGGTTTGACCCTGTAGATTCGCACCATCCAGTGCTCGCTAGTGAAGACTTCCTCGAAGTACTGTAGATGGGACACTTCGGTGCCAATGCGGGTGTTCCTAACACGGTCCATTCCACGAGCCCCAAACGCAGCCTCTGAAGCCTCAGCAAACCTGTGTAACGTCATGCGTGTCAAATTTCCAGGCTTTCTTGCCGGCCTGTAACGAAACTATGCTGGATGAGAATGCAAGCACACTGGGGCGCACTTGTAGTAGCACAGCTTGTACATGAGGCTGTCGGTGAGGCCAGGGGGAGCAGAAGAGTCGATTGTGTAGCCTCTGGGGCCGAGGTAGTTGTTCTCCTTGATGTCTGGGAAGACCCCTTGAGCGATGCGGACCATCCACAGAAATTTGTTGATGTCGTCGCTGGGATAGCCGACAAAACCCCCGAAAACCACCAGGACATAGTCCACGTCCAGCGCTTTGTAGATCTGCCACGCCTGCTTCTCCGGAGAAGCCATCGCACGGCCTATCGTTGCGATATGTGTGTTATTCCACGTGTTGTTGTCCACCATTACCGTCCTGTTCGCCATCGCCGTCGTCTGATATCCGTAATCCCACCACGACGCCACCTTCGCGTCTTCCGCTGTATTGTACCTGCGCCTCACACCACCCATGCCGAAAATCGAATCATTTCGAATCGCCATAATTCGTCCAAGTCAGGTTGAACGAGACTCAGGGCTAAGTTTCTGCATGAGAAGTTAAGTGATCATAACCGCAGGTCTCTACGCTTAGTCACCTGACGCATAACTTCTCCAGCGATCGGTTACTTGTAAGAATGGCACTACTTAACAGACCCCAAAATAAAGCACAGCTCGTAAAGGTGGATCTTGACACCGTCCTTCAAAATGTTAGGCTTGCCAAGTTAAGGAAGAAGCATAAGTGATCGTATCAGCAGTGCCGCGTAGCTGTTGGTCAAAGTCTGACGTTGACTCAGACTCAACAAGCTGTAAGTTTGGTCGCTTCGAACACGGGTTCACGGCGGTGACGTCTGGAAAACAGCTCAGGGCGTTTTTAGCATGTTTCGGGAACTCGACAAGTTGACGAGTGGACTGAAATTCGCAGCTTTTTACCCGTTCGCACCTAAGCCACGCGTAAGCTTCCCGGAAGTCGTCGAAGGTCCTTACGGAGCCGTCGCGTCCGCGTGACTGCAGGACGATGGACGGCGCGCTGTACATCTCCGCGGAAACCCAGACGCAGTGCGCGCTGTAGAATACGAGAAGGCCGGAGAGCAGCACGAGGCCCCCTACCGCCACATCGAGTGTCCAGAAGGACGGACCAGACTGCACGGAAGCTGCGGGTTCCGCGCGCGGTTTTTGGGACATTTTAGCGCTTTTGGAACCCTTTTTGTCCTTTCCTGATGCCCTGTGAAATCAGCGGTAGTCAACGCCAGCTCGCCGAAGCTTCTGATGTCGTAGGACTTAAATTAAACGTGGAGGAGCACCTGGGGGACGTCGGTGTGGCGTCTGGGGCCACCGGAGCGGGCGTTTGACCTTTGTAGTGAGCCATGATGCTGGCAGAGAACTGCGAGAACAGCTCGCTGACAGCGATCGCTGCAAGGCAGCATGCCGCGGGAGATAGAACAAGCATCAGCCTGACCATGACGCCAGAGAAGTATACTGCCGTGCACCCGTACAGCACCAGGAAGAGGGTCGCGTCAGTGAGTGGACGGAAGCAAAGGATCATCCCCAGAGGCATGAGGATCACCATCGCCTACATGCAGTTGACTCTAATTTAACTGAATATTATTAAGTTGGCGTGATTAGTTAGAGTGGGATACTGTGCGCAGAAGTAGTGCGCAGCGCACCTGCAAGTCCATGAAGTATGAATTCCATGCCGGGGGCTGATGCTCTGATACACTGGCGATAATAGGAATGTACTTGCTGGCGTAGGTGGGATCCAAGAGTGACAACGAACGACCGGTCCATCCGAACGTGGGCGAAGCGAGCATACGCATCACCGCGTAAGTTCCAGCAATCAGACCAAATAGGACCCCTGCCATGATGACAAGCCTCTGAGCTGCTCTGAATTCAGCTTGAGGCAGTAATCTGCGCAAAGGTTATCGATCATGGCAGCGGTTGCAACGATGCATGGATGCATCCGTGCTTTCCAGCGATCATTATGCGGGAGTACTTGATGCTTGCTGGGAGTGCCCGGCATTTTTTTGACTGGGAAGCAAAGGATTGGGACTTTATAGGACGTGGTTGTACGTGCACGTAAACCTGAGCTTGGGTCGACGGGTTTGTACGGACGAGGTTGCGACACTGATTCTTATGCGCTACAGCTACAAGCTGTATGTTAATAGAAAGCGGTGCAATGCATACCTGTGAATATATTTTACTGCCATTGCCACATGTAGCACCGCGAATGCCAGGAACATTCCAAAGTGCTCGCTCATGAGCACTGCATTGAACCCGATGACCGGTACAGATGCTGCTAGCAGCGTTCCGAAGACCACTATGGGCGAATAAGCAATGTAAAGCCGAGTTGTCAGCCTGCCGGAGAATATTGAGACGAGACAGTGGATGGGCAGCAGGTTGCAGATGAAAGCGTAACCTCCCCAAGACAGAACCATGTAGCCATATGCTGCAGACAGCGCCGTTGCCCAGGATAAACTTCCGGTGTTGAGCGTCTGTATGCATCACAGGACTTGGCACCCGCCTGACGAATATAAGGCCTTTTTGGCATTCGGTAAGGAGAGGCAAACAGTTTGGAAGCGTGTAGCAACAATACAAAAATGGCCGACAATTCATTAGATTGGCGCTGGAGCGTTTCGCTTGTGTAAAGCTGAGGCAAGCGAGTTTGACCACCAAAACAAAGCGCACCTTCACATAGAGGTAGAAGACAAGCAAAAGCGCGAAAATTGCTACAGCTTCAAGGTCATAGGATCCAGCAACGGAGCGGGAGATGTATGAAGGAACGATTCCGACGAATGCTGCTGCCATAAGCCCTGCTCCGCTGTTCCGGACCTCTTTGACGAACCCATAAGCAGCGAGAGCACAAAAAGCGGAAAATAGCGGTGCTGTGAACACACAAATCTGTACATGTGCAACATGATTGTACGCAAAATTTCGGAGGGAAACCTCTGTCGACAGCCCCGACCCTTGCGGAAGAGAGCGCACCTCTTGCACATGGATGGGTATATTTATAGCGTGTAGCAGCTTGTACATGAATCCCGCAGTTATAATGAGACCCTGTGTAGATCACAAGGTATCAGATGGAATTGGGCAACTGCAGTAAGACAAAAACATAGCTATTGCAAGCGTATAGCTGCCTGCGTACCGGGTACAAAGTCCCACCAATCACTCTGCCGAGAGGATACCAGGTCTGGTCATCAAACCAATTCCACATTGCATAAAAGCCATCTTTTGCAACCAATTGTGTGACACGGTAATTGAAGTAAGGGTCGAACTCTGAAACACAACGCTCGCGTGAGGGCTGCGATAAAGTCCAAACATACGCAATCATGAGAGCAGAGACGACACCGTGAATAACAGATTCATATTTTATCACAGAAAATAGCCTGATGGAGAATGCAAGAACGCAGATAGCCAGAAGTGTGATGCTCTTGACCACATCGGCGTATGCGCTCGTATCCATCCTGTTTAACGACCAATCTTCGAAAATCCTTTACTCTACACCTTTAATATGATATAGTGCGGGAACTACAGCGCCATGGGCACTGTATACTGACAGTCTTGTTCACAGATTATTGTTTGTCCACAGCAGTCGAGCTTCGCTAATACTCTCCGCGCGCTCAAGTAACAGTTGCGCCAGAACTTCGACTCAGTACATGTTGTTTGTTTCGCGGAACAAGACATTCCATGGCGCGAGTGCTATCTCCAGATACTTTCCTTCTGTGCGTGGGTGACCAACCGGCACCTGTAGACATCCGTGAGCGTTGCGATCCAACGGATGAGTCCTTCATCAACCATTGCAAGTGTTATAAACGTGATTAATTGGCAAATGGATGATGAAAACGCTTCACTCGCCACGGCAAGCTACACTGATACGAAGTTCGCAAACCGAGAGATGATACATTTCAGCAACACAGGAGCAACTCATGTAGAGCTGGTGAACGTGGTCCTGAAACAATTTTAACCAACGAGGTGACAAATACTGCAACAAAAGAAAAACCACAGCTCCCGCCAGGACGCTATCCAAGCTGCAACAGGGGTCAGATACAAGACGGTTTGAGTGTGAACAGCTCTGCCTCCCAAGACCCACATTATACATTGAAATATAGGAAACAAAAGTTGTGAAAAGATTTGTCCTGGGCGTGCTCCGATGTAAGCGCGAGTTCTTGCCTCCCGGTTTGCGTGAGATTGCACCAAGCGTCCACAGTTCTCGAAGCTGTACTTGAAAACACGCGCTCGAGGCTACATATGACAACGTCATTCAGTCTAGCGGGTTTCTCACCCAAGGCTCGCAAGGCGCTTAATTTTGCAGTAGCTGTGGTTGAGTGTTACACGCGAGCAACGACTGTGACTTAGTTACATAAGTTAAAGTTGGCATATCAAGGCGCATGTTCCAGCGCCTTGAAATCACATGAGTAGCAAACTCTTAACACTTCTCGCGTTTCAAACTAGCTTGGGCCATGTACCACCAGTGTATGACAAACCGCACGATTTCGCAGCCAACAAATCAAGTATATAACACACATAGTTTATACTGAAGGGTTGCCTGTATTGGAACCAGTGAATTATTGGCCCGCAGCATGCATCAGCTATCCGAACTTCGGCCTTTTCGGTCCTGGCATCATTCCTCCTCTCATAGGGCGCATGGCAGGGCCCATAGGTCCTCGAGGAGCCATTGGATGTGGTATGGGTCCCATGGGGTGCGGCATATGCCCCATGGGCCCCATGGGGCCCATCATTGGCCCATGCCTGCCTGGCATACCCGGCATTCTATTCATCATCGGCCCCATTGGCCCGGGCATGGTAGGCTCGACAGGCATACCTGGTTTCATTCCTCCACTGGGTGCAACCGGCTCAATATGCCTGTAAAACAAATCACTCTTGAACTTTACAGTTTGCGATAAAAATTACTAGCCAAAACTACAACCTGGTTGTGCAAGCTGCTCCCAGGCACTAATTGGCGCATGGTACACGAATTTCCCTTCACTCGAAGCTGTTGTTGTGGAATATATACTGGAGGAGTTTACAGACAACCTCTCTTCCTATTCCTTGGCAAAACTACTGAACATGTAAGGATGGATGTGGCGATACATATACCATGGATGATCAATAATTTGAATCTTGCCATCATTCTCACGGAAACCCCAGAAATTCGTGCACTGTATGGCAACAATAAGCCTCATCTAAGGCGCCTAATACGTTGGGAACACCACCAGTAAAGCTAGACAGCAGCCCACGAGTAAGCTCTGAAGCCCTTAAGCAAGATAATGTTCCTGTGAGTTGTACTTGGTGCATACAGGAGCAGGTTCACATTCAGCAAGCACCTTCAAGGCCATACGAGCGTGCACAGTTGTCCATATCTGTCATACGTACAAGAATTGTCACCATAAATGAAGCCGAATTCTTGAGGAGCGGTGCGAAATAGTCGAAAGATGTATACAGTACCACCTCCTGTAGCATACCTTGGGCAACATTCTGGGGCTAACTCGAAACAGGAAAATGTGTAAATATTCACCTCTACTCAGTAGGATAGTTCAGAGAAGCGGATACTTCATAGTCCTGGGCTGCTCAAATGCGCACCAAGAGGAATTATGGGTAAGGGAATGGCAGCAAGGAGATGTTGAGATCTAACAGTTGCGTGACTTCACCGCAATGTGTCCAAACTGAGACTAGAGAGCAATCGTGGAAAAACCGATGAGCCATGGATGATATCCAGCGGCTATTGTGCCTGCAGGCTCGTTGCCGCCAAGTACCGTAGTTAGCTACTGGTTCTTGACCATGGCGTCGCGCACGCCTGAACAGTTTACAAGCCGATAATGACAGGAGCTCAAAATTTACGATGGAGACCGCATTTTCAGCGAGCTGGCAACTGAGAATGGTTCTAGGAATGCAGTGTATAGAGATCCAAGTCGCAAAGTAGGCCAATAGCGAGATGGTAAGTGTGACTGTGCGTGATTGATAGCCTAGAAAAACAAAAAATGTTATACTTAATGATTAACAACTATGCGAACTTCACAAATTGTGAAACGTAGAGCGATAGGGGCACCGCCGTGTGACATCCGAACCAATTGGCTGAACATAAGCGCGTGCACGATTACGTGGACAGGTATTAGAAGTTGGAATGGTGATGCAACTCGTGAATAATTGCGGCCAGCAAAAGCTTACCTTTGTTTGAACGGAGGCCGTCTTCCGGGCCAATCTACATGGACGGTGTCTTGGCCTATCTGCTTTCCATCTAGCCCAGATATACATGCTTTAGCTTCATCCATTGAATTAAATTCTACGGCGCAAGCACCCATAGACCTTCCATTCGACCGGTCCTCAAAAAACTTGACGTTCTTAACAGTGCCATGGAGACCGCAAGCAGCTTCAACCTCTATATCCGTTGTAAACCAGGACATATCTGTAATATGAACGACTGTACCGATATTTTCTCTTCGAGGTCGGTTGTCAACAACCGCGGCAGGTTTTTTTGCCTCGTCGGCTTCGACCTTGATTTCTGGGTTGTCAGTTTGAGGCTCGTCCTTAACAGTGGAGGAGGGCATAGGATCTCCTTCATCTTCTGCATGGCATGCCAAGCTATTGCCATTTTCATCGGTGTTGAAAAAACCAAATGCTGTAGCTATGAAAACCGCCACTCGAGTACTGGCTGTCAACACTGTGTGCTTCAGGGATGGAATCAAATACTTTATAAAAATATCCCGTTAGGTATTTCGTTTCAACACAGAGCCAGTGCGAGTGCTAAGTGCACGGTAAAACCCAAGTCAACTTTCATCCCAAACTTCATTCGTGCGTACCCAGTCCTAAATCTATTTGAAAATCTTCGTCATCCATTTCTACAGCTTTGTCTACAGAGCCCTGACGAAGTGCTGTTGCCTAGATCGACGCTGGAATTCTTAAATTCCCGCCAGGTGAGCACATCTGTTGATAACTATTTTGGAAAATGGTAACATTATTCTACAGGTGGGATGTTGCACCTGAGGTAAGAGACAATGGCGTTAGTGACACTTGCACATGTAGACAGCAAGGTATAGATCCGGTCTATAGTTTCGGAACGTTTCTCCACTTGTGGCTACAAGCTCTATACGGAATGCCTGTCTTAAAGATTCAACTCACAAACCACAAGTTGACTAGAATCGGTGTGGAGAAATATATATTCAAATGTTGCTCTTCACTCACAATTTGGTTATTTCTGGCGTCAAACGTTAAACTGCGGATAATGTGTACAGTCAGGTAGACAACGAAACTGATGGCAGAGATACCTGGGTGATCCAATTTTTTTCATCTCTCTTTCAGTGTCTTCTGTCCCATGAGGCTTCCATGCAAACATATTGAGGGCTTGTCCCAACGTTCCACTATTCTAACAATTCCCCGTGCTGTCCGTGAAAATTGGCGGGAAGTTTGCAAGCCCATATCTCCAGGGAGTAGCTACCCTGCCAAAGAATATTGCAGCAACTGTGGCCTTTGCGACACGTACTACGTAGCGCATGTTGCAGATGCGTGCGCTTTTCTGGGAGACGGTGCGCACCCCGATAGTGAGTTTTACTGCGCACCTCCGCGGCAGCTATCAAATATGTGGAGTTAAGTTTTCGATGTTGTTAGAAGTTTTCGATGTGTGCATTACCGGTGCTCTGCAAACTTAATCTGTGAAGTTGTTAATGACTAGGATGGCCAAGCAGGTCACAATTCTTTCGGAGCTGACAGCGTTTACTGTATGAACTTTGATACATTTACTACCCTGAACACAGCTAACTTTAATTATTTTCGTGTGAAAGGTTGCATTTCAAAGATACAGTAAATCAATTCAGTTCATAAGTTTCGAAACCTGTATAACCAGACAGTCACGATTTTGTCTGCAGAACAAAAACCCGTCACGCATTGCTAAAGTAGGCTTCAGTTGATTTTTTGTTCTATATTCCGGTTTCAGGAGTACAAAAGCTCAGCCACCACTACGGTCAGAGTCCAACCCCTGAATGTCCAACCTGTGCAACAACAGTGCGTAAAACCGCCGTCACTACAATAGAACGATACGCAGCCCCAACTACAATTTCATCCGAAAGAGCTGTATTCACTGGAACAGCTCTGCCAACCTTCTTGTAACTTCTTGTAACAACGATTCGCAGGAATGTCGAAGATCCCCGAACTAGAAAAGCAAGTACATGGCCGTGAAAGGGATCTCGATGACGAAGACCAGCTTAGATTTGGTGTTTATGATGATATGTTATATGCTCGGAACGTTCCTGGGGTAGACGGTGCACAGTGGACCGGAATTGTAACGAAGATAGCAATCAACATGCTGGAGAGCGGCAAAGTTGATGCTGTGGTATGTGTACAGTCCGACGAAAATGACAGGTTTGCTTTTTTACTTGGGACGTGTTGCTTTGAAATGGCGAGAGAGGAAAAAAACAATCAGTGCACGCTATGCTCTGAGCTTCTGGCACATCGACAATAAGAGTTCTCAGATTCCATCATTGCTTTGGCATTTTAACAGAAATCCAGCGAATCTATACCCCTATTGGGTGATGGACAATTGTCTGAGAGTTCGTGTTTTTCCTTCTGCGGTGCGCGCTCTCGAATGTGTGCCAGCACACAACACAAGCAATCTACACGCATCGTATCGAAGCGTTAGTGCAGGCTACAACCGAAACCGATGGTCGCTAGGAGCAAAGAAGACATCCTCGCAGCTCGGGGTGTGAAGCCATGCCTGTCCCCTAACTTAAACGTCCTGGCAACTGTTGAAGCACTTCAGGCATGCTCCTTGCGATGGCTTTGCGCAAACGCTTCCCATACGTCAATACCCTTCCTTGAATACCTGCCCAAAGCAAAAGTGTTCCGAGTACACGCAACATAATAATGCGGCTGTCATCATACAATCGTGGTTCATCGACTCTTGCCGTACCAGCGAGATTCATCAGCGATTTTCAGAGTACAAAAATTCGGAATTAGGGAAATTAGAGTTAGGGAAATTAGGGAAGCCTTGTATCAATGAACCCATCTTCTGTGATGATCCGTAGTTATTTTGCAAAAATGGAATTTCGCGTTTTAGATAGACTCGTAGCAGAGCGCACCTGTTTCGCGTTCACAAGCAAATATTATTCACGTGCTGATATTGAACGGACAGATAATATACGGGTATATGCTGACATATAGAAGGCAGATCAGGATGTTTATGAGTTGTTATCGGGAGGCTTGACCGCGGGTCGGAACATGTCGCCTCCCTTGTAAGTAACTCAGATTCGTAAGGGAGTGCTACTGGGATAGATACAGGCTCTTGCGGTCTTCTACTCTCTTTGAATCCTCGGGCCCTAGCGACAGGCTCATAACCCAACATCAGTTCGGGTCAGCGGCAAACAGCATTGAGCACGGGAACCAGCGAGGAGCGAATGTTCCATCCTGTGGTTGAATGTTTCTGCTACATTAGCCGAGTAAATCAATTCGAGTGGCGGTGAGACACCTGAACATGATTTAATTGCGTCTGTGATGTTCAAATGCGCGGGACTGGACGCCAGGATGAAAGCAAATCTATGGGTGAAGGTCCACATCACGTGTAGGTCAATTCTGACTAGAGGAACCAATACGTACGTGCATTGAATGTACCACAAGGCATGTATTTCGCCTTGTTTTATGCACGCCATGTGGAGGAACACTAGCTAGAAACTGAGCTTAGTTGCCAGAAAGCAATGCTGGTACTACCTTCTTACTGCTACCCTGACCAGAGCTAATTCGTGACTTAGCAGAATGTGCCGGTAGGAAAGCTAGGTAGGGCTTGAGTGCTCCATGTGCAAGGAAATCAGCTTGTTTTGGATTGGGAGAAAAATAGGCTTATTTTCCATCAGGTTTTTGGATTTCTAGCCTGTGTGATCAGCCAAGGGTTCCAGTAAGGCACACAGTTCCCATAGTATGATTTGACTTGCTTCAACTTTCAACTTTCTACACAGACTGCACAAACGCTGCTTTAGTAGTAGATCGTACTGGTGGTCTCTGCTAGTAGTGGTGTGTCTGGTGATGCACGGTGTCAAATTGACCGGTAACCTGTGCGGCTTGCAGGTAGAGAAGCTTCTATTCATAGGAGTGGGATGCCAAGTGCAGGCCCTCCGCTCTGTCGAGCAGTACCTTCCTGTGAAGAAGCTGTACGTCATGGGCACCAACTGTGTGGACAACGGCCGCCGAGAAGGCCTCGACAAGTTCCTCAAAACCGCCAGCGCCACTCCAGACACAGCCATGCACTACGAATTCATGCAAGTGTGTCCACCCCTGGTCCCTCAAGTAAAATTGTCAACGCGTTCAGTGGCGAATCAGCGAGTGGGGCAGGGACGTGCGGATTGTTTACGGGATGCTACTAGCGACTGTACTTACGTCACACAATGCCTGCCCTTTCTGCAAAGCCCGTTTTTTGGCTCGCTGGATTCGTTTTCGCGTGCGCGTGTAACGTGCGCGCGCTTGCAGGACTATCGCGTGCATATCAAGCACACGGATGGACACTTCGAGTACATTCCGTTCTTCTGCTTGCCCGCGAACGACCTGAATGATGTCATCGCGCCCAGCTGCTATTCGTGCTTCGACTATCCGAACGCACTCGCGGACATTGTCGTCGGCTACATGGCGGTGCCGTGGCAGGGAGTCGACATGACGGAACACATGCAGATCGTCACGGTGCGCCTCCACCTGGCCGCGCGCGCCTAAAAAACACCAATTACCGCAGTAAATACCAACCTCCGCCGGAATTATGACGCACTCAAAGCTCCACAATTTTCAGAGCCACGCCGAATTTAGACACCGTTACGCGTTACATTTTTTCTTTGTACATTTCTTCTTACGCTGCCGGTTGTTTCTGCTCAGTGGCAGCTTCTACTCCCCTTCTCAACATAGTGTTATGCGTTACCGGGTGGAGGTTTGTATTTACTGTGGTACCGCAGGAATTCCACCCGTTTTGGTCGATCCGGAAACAACATACGGGTGTCCAGTGTAACGTTGTGCGTTTGGGGGCAATGCGTGTGCTGTATACAGCTGTGGCAACATGAAACACGATACCGTCGCTAGGGTACTGTGATCACGAAGCAGTCTACGTTTACCATCGCGCCGATGGCGCCGTCCGGTTGGCCAGTTTTATAATTTCAAAGACTAGTAAATGATATCGGCGCCACTAATCGGTCGACTGAGCTCGAGGTTTTGGTTTACGTTTTGGCATCCCATGATGCGCGCCCGACGTTCGTGCATCCTTTGCAACTGCGCCGTTGTCACCTGCGCACCCGGGCCCAAAATTTTCACCCGAAACTGCCAAAATTCTCAAATTTTGTTGCGCTTCAAGCTGGTAGGCGATGGGAGGTCGCCGTGCAGGTGAGGAACGAGAAGGGCAAAGAAATGCTCGGTAGTATTCGCAGCAGCATAGAAACATCTCCGACTGTTTCCACAGGGGATCGAAAATCGCTTGTCCTGCAGACCGCCATTGCCGATGACACTGCCAAGCTTGGCAAGGCGCCCGATCCGATGCCGATGTGGCTGGGGAACATTCTTGCTTGGTTTGTCGAAAAGGTAAGATCACCTGAAGAATCCATGCAGTCTGTCGGAATTTGTGGATCCATGTCCTCAATGCCTGATTGAAAATTGAAGTTTCACCAGGCCCAAGAAGGCTGTTGTGCTGCAGGTGGGGCCCAAGGGTGTTGAGTTTGCAAAGTACAGCATCGACTACCACTACATCCGGAACTTCTTGCATGTGAGGCGGAATTGGAAGAAGGATAGGGCGGACAGCCATATTCCAGAGTTTGCTAAAAGGATTGTTGCCGAGTATGACACAGATGGCCTAGTGAGCAAGAGGATACCTCTTAGGACAATCAAGAAGCCTGATTGAGCGCTAATTGTTGCACTAGAACTATGATTCATTGTTATTTAGCTGGATTAGACAAACTCTTCGATGCTGTTTAACTTAGTTTCGTTCAGAGTTGCCATAGCTGTGTAATTGAAGCACTGGTTCGAAGTCATGATGTTTCAGGCGTCTCCCTATTCCCAGCACTGTCCTGCGCAGAATCGTTTCGCTGGCATGAGTGATTACCTCGAGCATCCGTTGTCTCACTTAGCGCTGTTATACTACCCTGTCCAATCTAATCTAATGGCATCTGTGCTAACCTCAAGAAGTTGTGAAAGTTGGATTGCCAACGTACCTAAGAACCGGCGTAATCTACAAACTGCCAATAATCCCTATGCTCTTCAAGCTGAAACAATGCATCTGCGCCCTTCTCCCCGGACGTAACAGGATGTAGAAACTCGTCCCCTGTGCTAACGAAACTGTTTCCAAATCATCATGCAAATGTACAGACAGTTTTGAGCAGTTGTTACAACGTCTCGATGTGTCCCAAGAAGCTGACTTTCCTGAATCCTGAATGAAGTCCTTTCGGTAGTCGAGATAAACTGTTAAAAAGTTGGCATTTGAAGGTGCCATAAAAATAAATACATATCTCTATCGTTAATGATAGCGCTTTTTCTTGAGAGAGAGGCACGGAGCTGGAGCCCTGGATTCATACGGATCCATTCCGCTTGGCGATGCCCAACACTACATCCATGTCCATGAATGTGAAGGCTTTGTCTGCATGTAACGTTTCAAGGTTGCTATCTCTGTGAAGATTTTTTATCTGTTCTACCGTTAGACCCCACGCTTCATCAGCGGACGGGTCGCCCTTCCAATCCCAGTGCACAATTCTGCCCGATTCGGACCGCAAGTGCTGCGCGAGCTGTTTCATCACATCCAGCTTATCTTCGACGAAGCTCAAAACACTTGAGCAGGTTATGAGGTCAAATTCAGTTGGCCAGTCACCAGAAGCTGAACACTCTGCATATTCCGATATGGTCCCTTGGAAGGGAACAATACCCTGCACACCCTCACCCTCAATTCTCCGCTTCAATGCTGCTATCATATTTTCCGCTGGATCCAGCGCAACAACTCGAGTAAATCCAGTTGAAAGTAACCGAAACGCCATGGAGCCACCACCAGTACCGAAATCCATTGCTACGCCATCCGAACTGCGACAGAAACAACCCGGGAAGGCATCCTTCAAACTACCTAAAGCAATTTCACCGTATTTTTCAACTTCTGGATCAGCTGTGTAGTTCTCCGCCTCGTTGTTAAAGTCGGGCATCGTGAGCGGTTAGCTCGGAAGTAGATAACGGGTGTGGACGTCTGATTTGGACTCTGGTCGCGATTATGAATAGAATGCAAAAGCACAGTGTTAAACAGCTACTAAAATCCACGTCATTCATCATTAAATGCGTTGCCAACAAAGCACAAATTTTACGGCTAAGGCGACGGATAGAGCACCACAGACACAGTGGCAACGAACGGGACCAAACGCAAGAACTTCGGATTTTCAACAAGCGTAGGAAAGTAATATTGCATATCCCTGGTCCCGGTAGTGATACATGTGCAAAGGCTTTTCGTGGGTAACTCGAGCAAATGAGGCAGAAAGAACGTTAGGAGAAAATATTCTCTTATGACGGATTCGATAGCCTGATAAAGGCCAGCATTCAGGAAAGTTGGAAAAGCACTGATGCTTCCAGTCTCAGCATAGAGCTACGCCTGTCGTCAACTGGTGTCGAGGGTAAGCAATAACCTGGATGGTCTGAGTGCGGCCTGACATCCGCCTCTGGGACCATCTTGATTACTTGTCCTTAGCAGCAAACGAAATCGGCTGAAGCACTGGTTACATGATCACCGCAAGAGATCGCTATGGTACCTACAAATGAGCGATAGAAACAACACTTTCTTGATCAGCAAAGAGGTTCGAGCCCGGCCCATGCAGGACGCCTATGTCTCCCCCATCATAAAAGCCTCGTTCTCGTGCAATCCCGAGGACAAACATCAACGATTCCAACAAAGTATTCTTAGCACTAGGGAGTACAACACCAACCATACCAAAGTACAGGTTAGCTGCTGAGGCAAGAGAGGTGCTCGTAGTGGCAACTATGTGTGGCACCGGTGGCCTGAACTTGGTCACAATTTGAGCAGGCTCGCCAGTCACAGTAAAGCTGACAACTGCTGTGACACGTGCATCAATTGCCATTCGAGCCAGGCAATACGCTGGTGCCTCAAGAGTGGAGAATGGCTTTGAAGGAAAATCCCTGGTGAAAGAGTGCAGAGCGTAGAAATGGGTTGCTTCCTCAGCATTTCGGATGATTGATGCCATAGTTCTCACTGCTTCTTCTGGAAAGCCCCCTGTGGCCGTCTCTTCTCCCAACATCAATGCATCAGCAGACTCAAACACTGCACCATGGAACAGAATCTCACAGAAATCGCCCCTGACGCAGGCTTCACAGCAGTTTTGGAGATGTAACTACTCCAAGGCAAGAGCTGAAGATGAACCAGTTTTGTACAGCAACATTGAGCCTCCTCCCAGACAGGGCAGTACTATTGCAGAAGCCTCAACCACACACATTGCCAAGATCCCCCACAAAAACTCGTAGCTGCAACACAAAACCAACTGATCGACAACAGAGCGACCAGAATTTCAGCTTCCTGCCACCAGAAAGTATGCATCAGTACGTCTTCAGACTCCTGGGTACAGACTGGGAATCAAAAAACATACCTGCATTTGCCACATCAAGCATTTCAGCACGTGTCGGCCGAGGGTTGTCGCACATGGATTTTAACATGTGGCGCGAAACAATAGATACCTGCATACAAAACAGTGTGACAGCACTTGATAAAGAGCCTCATCGCGGAGAAAAAGCGTCCGAAAAGGAGAAGCTACAGCCAACGGTGGAGGGAGGCGGGAGTCTATTCCACAGGTGAGACTTATGCAACGTCTCCGAGGGGTCCGAATCTCTTTGCCAAGCAAGACATTCCCTGAAATGAGACAAGTCCTTGTACGTAGGAGCACAAGGTGCATGGTGTTGCACACAAGAACGCAGCTCAGGTGCTCCCGTAGCCCCGAACGCCGGCGCAAGCTCGACTGGAGTCATACCTTGCCACGGAGATTACAACGAGTCACCATAATATTCTGAGCCAAGGCGACCTTTTCAGGGGCAACGTGGAGACCCAGTGTGCCGCGGGCAACCATCACGCCATCGCTAGCGTCCAAAATTTCGTCCAAGTTCTGCAACCCCTCCTTGTCTTCCAGCTTTGCAATAATCCTGCAAGAAGAATGCTGAGAGCCGGAACATGAAGAGCAACATCAACGCACTGCATGACCATCAGACCGCACAGGCTGTAGAAGCACACCGGACACTGCTGCCCTTGCAGCTAGCCAGGCAGCTTCTGAGCTCGTGGACATCACGGGAGGACCGGGTGAGGGGGACAGCGACAAAGTCAACGCCGTGCTGGGCAGCCCACTTGACATCTTGAGTGTCACGAGCGCTCAGGAACTTAGTCTGTGAGCGGGGAGAGTGACCCTTCACAACCACTTTGGAGTGGGCGTACAGAGTACAGGCCGCCGTGACTGTACCGATAACTTCCTTTGAAGAACAAGCTGCTGTGACGGAGATCTGAACAGCGCCATCACACATGCAAATGATGGTGCCCACACGAGCGACCTCGCCGATGTTGTCAACGCTAATGCCGATGCGTGTCTCACTCTCCCCCGACCATCCAAGGAACTTGTCTCTGTTGCACTCGCTGCTGCCAAACAGGGTGACGTTCTGCCCCTCCTTCAGCTCGACAGAGTCACACGGCGCTCCAGTCTCTTTGCAGGTGAGCCAACTGGACCGAAGCTCGCTGCCTTGCAACTCGCAAAACACACAGGGCTCCCTCCCAGCACTTCGACACGCTCTCCGGTACTCAGCGAGAACATCATGAAGCAGGTTCGCAGGAGAGTGCCCCAAGTTGAGCCTCAGAACATCCATTCCTGCTACCACCAGCTGCCGGACAGTATTAAAACCTGTAGTTGGGAGCACAGTGCCAATGATCTTGGTCTTCCGGAGTGACTGCATATCAGATGGAGTTTGTACTTTTTCGCTTTGCCTCTCAGCACACTGGACTTGTGGAAATTACACAGCTCCTTCGAACCGGGTATTGTATATAGCATGACTTTCCTCTTGCAAAACGCCTTGAAAAACGAGGCTACTCTATCAGAAATTCCAGGCCTTGAGAAACCTGCCATCAGGTATACATACTGCCTACTGAATTATATGACAGCTTGCTGGTAGAGAGCCAGAGTCGACATAGAGGTTCTGTAGTTTTGTGCTGTATCTGTGCAGCAGAAATCAAGCATCGGTTGATTGCGTGTGGAAATAATAGCGGGAGGTGAATCAAAGAGTGGAGAATGAGTTTGGTGTGGCAGGTAGGAAAGGAAGCACACGGTGCTCTCACGAGTGATAGTGTCCAAGTCGAGATGGGTGGCACGCAGGCAGACAGTTTTAGTGAGGAAAGCTGGGTCGACTTTGCCCCCGGTGAGATGGGGGGCCATGGTGCCGAGTTTATTCAGCTGCAAGCGCCCGGGGGCAATTGTAATGAATAGCTCACGCTCAACGCCAAAGGAGTCGGCAGTAGACGACGCGTTTGCACCTGAAGCGACGGCTGTGGACGCGAGGACGACAACCTCTTTTCCTGGGACGCACAGGCCACGCTCAACGCCAAGCGCTAGGGACTTCTTGACAGTGTTGAATATGTCAGGCTTCGAGGTGATTGGGGCCTCCAGCAGCATTGCATGCAGGCCAAAGTGAGCAGAGCACGCTCGCGCAAGGCTGCGGTTGGACGTAACAACAAGTACAGGGCAGCAGGGGCGATATTTCGAGGCGTATCGGGCCATTTTACCACTTTCAGAGAATACGACCATCATTCCTGGGCGGATGTCGACAGCACATTTCGCGAGCGTGCACACGCACGCTTCAACGGTGCCCGTTGGCTTGGGGGTGGCCAGACGCACGTGGTTGAACGCCTGGTTGTGGTTTACTCCAGTTTCAGAGTGCTTCAGGATTGACGCCATGATGGACACCGCGGCCACAGGGTGGCTGCCGTTGGCTGTTTCTCCAGACAGCATGCATGCGTCCGCGCCATCAAAGACCGCATTCGCAATGTCCACGCACTCCGCTGTCGTTGGGAACTGGTTTGTGATCATGCTCTCCATCATCTGCGTTGCACAAATGACAAACTTGCCTGCGAGGTTTGCCCGACTGATGAGCATCTTTTGTGCTAGGGCAACCTTCTCTACCGGAATCTCCATTCCCAGGTCCCCCCTCGCCACCATCACTCCTGCAAGGACATCCACGAGTAATCTACGGATTTCAACGTACAGGGCATTGTAAACACGTAAACAAGCATTGTAAACACTCTTGTTGCACAAATTGCTCCACAGATCAACGGAGAGTTGGCAAGGAACCCAATCAATTAGCTGTATCTCTAACCATGGTATCTCGTTCATCTGTTGCACAGTTCACATAATACACAGCAATCGTACATGTGAGCACCACAGGGGGGCAACCTCCCACTTAAAGGATCAAGTTACGAGCATGTAAAAAGGCAGGGTCTGTGGGTGCCCATTCAAGGTTGTGAGAGTGTTGGAAAAGCTCCAAACCCTTTCGGATTTCATTGTCTGAAGATCTTACATTGTCGGTCATGCAGTGTACTCTTGAGTGGCCTCGCACTTACTCTCAACAGAGAGCCTACTGATACGTGGGGGGGGCGGAGGGCAGCCTTACAAAGCAATACACAGTCAACTCTCGATTTGTCTGCCCAATTACTTGAACCCCTCAGGAACTCGTACTTTCAGTGGCTTCAGTTTCACAACTTCCAATTTGTCGAAATTCTCAGAGACTCGAAGCTATTGATGTTTGCCCTTCAAGCTTCGACAAACCGGGCATTAACTGTGTTGCATACAGGAGCATAAGGCGTACAGATCACACAAACTGCCATGAGGCGTGACGTTCGAGAACGTACCATCGGTCACTTGAAGTATGTCATCAAAATTCTTCAGGCCCTCTTGATTTTCGATCTTTGAGATGATACGAACGTCATGGCCGCCGGCGTCATCCAGGACCTTTCGAATGCTCAGAACGTCCTCCTTGGACTGTACAAATGATGCAGCCACAAAATCCATGCCATGCGCCGCTGCGAATTGCTGCAGATCCTCCACATCCTTCTCCATGAGGACTGGGAGCTCAACTTTGGCCCCTGGTAGATTGCAGTTCTTGCGCTGTCCAAGCTCTTTTGTGTTCATCACAGTGCCCCTCAGCTCCCGCTCACTCAAAATCTCCTCGACCTGAACCCTCTATCAATCCCATCACCATTGAGGTACCGGAATTCTGTTCACAAAATCATGACACAAGCCTCACACCGAAGCGAAGTCATTCATGCCATTAACAAGATCTGAAATCAGTAAATGCTCCTGCTTGTGATGGAGATTGGAATTCGCTTTTACTGGAGCTGACCCTCGGAACTTCATAGTCTGATACCTTGTGGTACATAGACCAGGGTAATTATTCATGTACTTACTCATTGCCTATTCTGATCTTCATGAGTACTGGCTGCTTCAATATCTTGCTGAGAACCTAGGTAGCTCTCATAGAACTCAGCTCTAGTGACCACGGAGGAGGCACTCAGAGAACTGATGGGAAATCACCCCAGGAAATAGCCCAGGTATGAGGAGTACCTGAATAGTAACAGTGCCGTCTGCCAGCAGTATTTTGCCCCCAGGCTGAACTGTCTGGCAAAGCCGCTCATAGGAGAGGCCGATGCGTGTCTCATGCTCAGCCTTATAGCCCTCAAAAGTTGTATACCCTTCACCAACAGCCTCTACAATGATATCTTGGCCCTGCTCCAACTTGATTGGTGTGCGGCCTCGCAGCATAGCAGTGCGGATTTCTGGTCCTTTGGTGTCCAGCATGCATGCAGCACAAGGGGAATGGGCCGCTGCAGCTCTTCTGAAGGCCTCAAGCACCTCCAGATGAGACTCATGTGACCCATGGGAGAAATTAAATCTGCAATAGAAACAACAAACTAGTTTAGGGATCAGGGCTACCACTTCTTTCCCCGTTATGTTAGGTTGTAAGAGGGTTCTTCCCAGTAAATTGTGAGTAAAGCTACTAACTACGTGGTCACCGTAGCAAAGCCTGAATAGCCAAAGATCAGAGGTCCGATCTGTGGCACTTCTATTCAAAGGAGCCCCTGGCCTAACCACTCATGCAGATACTTATGATCTGCCCTCAGTATCTAGTACTTAGGCCTTGGGGAACATGGGGAAATAATAATCCCTTTATCCATACTTACAACAGGGGCACTTACAGCTCAACTTGTACTGGGTTAGTCACAGGTTGTAACACCTCAAAGCTATTGCTGAATTCTGCTACTGGCGCATCAGATCTCACTTCTGGGTCACACATTCAGTTGAAGTGTGTGCAACATACTGCTGCACACTCCGATGCAGAGTACGCTATAGCATGGAATACCAGAAGGGTCCGCCAAATAACGCAGTTATTGAACTTCTCTAAAGTACCTACGCCACCAATGCCAAATCCGTAGATAGTATTCCAGTCCATGTTGCCATCACACTCGTCAAGCCAGCCAATATGAAAGGGAATGCAAAAAAATCAGAATAACATACAAACTCAATACTTCAGTTTCCACATCACACAGTTCTGGTCACCTGAATGATTTGGTAGCTAGAAAACATCAGCACCTTGCCATGTTCATCCCAGCATCCATCAGCTTCCCAAGTGTCTCTTCCGTGCTGCATTTGGGACCCAGGGTGCAAACAATCTTTGTACGTCGGACAGAATGATTGAATTTTGTATCGTCTAGGATAGTGTCCAGGCCAATTTTGGTTGACCGGTACATGACAGTTGCCATCCTGGTGCCCTGCACCATGTCTTTCATGTAACTGGTGGGAGCACAAGTAAGGCAGCTTGTGTCAGAGAGCTGCAGCATACATCACAGGATGCTCAAGGCTTTATGCAATCAAATCAGCTGAGGAACAGAAATATATTCTGTTGCCATCAAAGTAGGGTGCCGAGAAAAGTGTGTGAATGATTGGTTGGCGCAAGTAAATTTAGTTCATCCCGCATTAAAATTATTAGTTCTGGAACATTGATAGGTCCGAGTGGATAAGGGGGTTTTATGCATGGGATAAATTTAGATGGGTAATAGCCTATTACGATTTATACACACATATGCTCCTTATGCACAGGAAGACTCTAGACTTGACGATGAATCTGAACCTGATCTGTGCTAAGATACATCGGGTGATACAAGTATAAAAGCTGAAGGCCGGGCATGTGATCACTGTGTCGGTGAGAAGTATTGCCAGATGAGCGGCAGAGTCTTAATGGTTTATGTGCTATTCGCAATCCAGGTCATTTATGTGATTCATTTTGATTGGTACAGGGCACAGAGTTGTTTTACCTTGATTAACTGTATCTCACTTGAAGTGAACAAGTGTCACAAAGTAACAGATGTTGTATGCACAGTGCACCACACTCCCTTGACACCGTTGCACGTACGTAATCTAGTTATACAACACGTTTATATACATGCCCACTGGGAGGCAAAGACCGCAAAACACTCCTCAGGCCGCCAAGTGGACAGGCCTCACCTGGAATGCCCGCTCGATTGCTGGTTTATCTCCAACCACAAATGCTCGAGCAGCAAGCCGCTGATCATCTAACGCATTGCCCATCTCTACAGAACGTCTCGATACAATAACCAGTTGGTCACCAGGCAGCAGCCGCACAATGGAGCACTTACAGACTCTATCTATTGCTTCCCGTGGCTGCACGCAATGAATCAGTATATACGCTTTGAAATGGAACAGTTTCAAAGACGACAATCTGCCTCCTGCGGTAATTCTTTGTATTACACCCCTGCCACCCCACAACCGGGAACAAGTCTAGGAGAGTGTACAGTATCATGAGGCTGTCTTTTGTTTCACCTAGTGGGGAAGTGCTTGATAAGGTGGCTAGGAATTTGGGACACACTGATATGTTCTGATAGGACATGTTGATGCCATGGAGGCCGAAGCGGGATCGGCAAGCAACCAGAACAGATCGCTCATCTGATACTACAAGAACGGGCATTGGGGGCCTGTACTTCGAAACAAGCTGTGGAGATCTGCCTGAGGTGGTGAAGCAGACAATGGCTTTTGCCCCCATGTCAATGGCCATCTGGGCAGCAGCAGAGCACACAGCTTCAGCAGACTCCAACGGGCATGGTGTATTTGACCTTATAAAGTGGTAGCATCGCTGATGGTCAATTATCTGCTCTGCATTCTGAGTGATTGCAGACATCACTTTCACTGCCTCATCTGGAAATGCTCCATTGGCAGTTTCACCGCTGAGCATCACACAATCAGCTCCATCAATGCATGCATTTGCAACATCAGTCATCTGCATTACATCAGGCACCTTCAGCATACTTTCATCCCTGAAACCAACAGCCCAGGAATGCTCTTTAAAGTTTATTTCATGTATACCATATGAAGGGACGTGCTGTACTTCTGAGCAAGACAGATAGGCACCCTGTGCAATTCAACCCCAGAATAAATAAATAAAGTTGATAGATAGCGTATCCTAAGATGTGAGCATATTCTAGCTCCCTGAAGTCCAGGCTTGGAGTTGAAATGCCAAAAAAGTCAGGGCCACACATGCGCTGTAACCTCAACCCTGGAGGATCATCCGCATATCTCACACGTTGAGAAGAGCAGAAATTCTTTAGTTGAGACTGGCTGAAAAATGTTGATACAGCCAAACAGCCGCTAATATCAGAGTAGAAACACCTGATGTCGCCAGAGCAACACAGATTACAGGCCCACACCCTGTAAGAGCTTGAATGACAAATATTGAATAAATTCAAACAGGAACACAACTAATCAAGTGATGCAGCAATCAACCTGAAAGCATGACAGCAATAGGCTTTAGTAATATTCTTCTGTTGACTATAGATAAACCCGAGAGGAGGAGAGGATGACTGAAGGCAAGCAGTATCTTGGGGTAGTATTTACATCAGCTTAGAAGTTTGGCTTCTCATGTACTAACTCACTTTCAAGTACACATGTGTAAATGCAAAGATGTAGTTTGTGCTGAAGCACAAGTACAAGGTCAATGTACCCTGTTGTAGACAGTACCTCTGTCTCGAGGACTGGAGTCTTATAAATTTAAGGGAGGGCAGTATACCTCAGCCCTTGTTGGTCGAGGGTTCTTGATCATTGACTCGAGCATTTGTGTTGCAACAACACAGAACTTCCCACGCAGGTTACATTCTGTGACCAGCATCTTCTGGGCAAGTGGGACTTTTGATGAAGGGATTTCCATTCCAAGATCACCTGCAAACCCAACAGGTTGTCAAGTGCCTCACCGCCACCGATAAATGTGACTCACAATTCTTTTCACTCCAAAAAACACCGGAATTCATGCTGCTTATCTATTCATCAGTGATCTGACAATTCACTCAAGAAGTATTCTGCAATCTCTGAACGATACGTCAATATTAGAAAACAGTTGTCATTCGCCTCTGATGTATTGTCCTGTGATGAAATATGTACATACAACAAAGTTATAGTGAAGGTCATTATTGCGTGTTGTAACAGCAAAACAGTGGATTATCTTGCCATCAGCTCCATCAAGCTGGCTCATACTATCTTTAGAATGAGTATCACTGGCATAACAAGCCAGTAATTGTTCACGAATGTAACCGCATGAAAGGTTAACTCCTCAGGTCTAGCAGAGACAGGTAGTAAGCTAGCTTGACCTTAACAAGAATTGTAACAGGAAGCAGGCACAGGTCTGATGATTAGAGCCGACGTCTGAGGAATTACCTCCCTGCTATGGCACTTTTTGGACCAAAGAGTAGGATCCGTAGGACTGTTCGAGTCTGCTACATAGAGCAGCACAAGGGTGACTTCACTTCTTTGCACATCCCAAGGCCTGATGCAAACTCTTAGCGCCTCGCCAATAGTTGTCAACCGAGTGCATGAATCAATACTCGTTCAATCCAAATGGAACATAATCTATGACATATCAGCTCTGTGCTATTATCAAGTATGATTCAGTATTAGATCAACTCTAGCTTGACCCAAGATAAAAAAACTCACGAGTACGATCTGGTATTATTATGGTCTAATACGCTTGAAAATTTGCACATGCTCTCCTTCTTTTTGGCCAAAAAATTAGTTTGTATCAAAGACTGGGCCGCGCTGCTGTTGCCATCAGGTATTGGTATGCAGTAGGTCTGCTAGATTAAGTGTGACATGCAATGGAAGTATCCATCACATATTCAGAAGGGTCTAGAATATGAACAAACAGTGTGGAGGTATCTGGAAGTGGGAAGAGCTCTCTAGAAGAGAGTTGAAGTCTTTGGTGTTATCTACATGTGTACATCAGTTTCCGAACAGTCGCAGACTGACCAGCTGAGTCTGTTGTCATGAAAGCTCAATATAGGGGATCAACAGTGGTTTCAGAAACATGTACAAGCAAAATGCAATGATATACCTAAGTATATGTTAGCATAATTGTAAGGTGGGCATATACAGAACCAAGTGTATGTCATTGTTGCAATTGCTACAGCAGGTCTGTGAGCCACTTGCATACTTGTGATTAAACAGTGAATTAGTTTCCTGGCAGATTGAGGGATTCCTTTGTGGATTATAACAAGGAAGCTAGGGCTGTAAAGATATCAACATCCAAACCGAGTTTGGAGCTATCTGAGCCTAATTAAGGGAAACACATGCAGTGATAACCCAGAAGCTTATTTGCATTCAGAAAAGAATGCAGGATGATGATGCTGAAAGGGAAAGCTTTTGACAAAAAAACTCTCATATAAACCAGGTATGACTGTGTTATGACTGTTATTTTTCTGATGACAGCAATTTGAGAAGCTTGACAACGTAGTGCAATTGCAACAATAGGACAATGTCATGATTCGACTCGAGTCGGCATGATACCCCTTTGCCAGGCTAAGTCCACCGTTCTGTGGCACCTGACATACTCA
>JAULKQ010047275.1:0-25630 GCA_032356285.1 Smithsoniella earleae | reverse complement strand
TAGTGTAAACCGTACTGTAACACTCCAGGTGGATTTGAAATTTATGTTGCAATGAAAGATAGTAACATGGGGAACACAAGCATTTGTGTCTGACTGAATTTGGAGAAAGAGACGCAAATACACTTATGAGTGATGAATTGTGACACTTCAACTCTGGAATGAGCAACCTTACTGCTGATGAAAGCTTCATGTATCTCTTTTGTGGAGTGCAGCCATCTATCCCTATAATTTGCTTCCACTGTTTGGGTAAATGGTGAGGCGAGGGGACTATTAAATAATAAAAGTAAACTCTAGATATCTTCAGTCCACAGACTCCTGCATATATTCACTGACCAAGCTCCTTTCTTTGACACGCACGAAGCTGGGGGACATCCCGGATTGTCTAGCTGGAACGTGCTTGAAAATGGATGATGCTTGTCTGCAATTCACTTGATTTCCAGCCTCGCATTTTTTCACACAGAAACTATCCTAGGGATAGCAACCGGTGTGCTGAGATGAACTCACGTTTGTCGAGTTTTCGAGAGTGTGTGTCAAGCCAACAACAATTTTGGGCCACCATGCTTGGTTTCTGTCTTCAGGATGAGAAAATGCTATAAGCTGGTACGATGTCACAGCAGTTATGAGAAATTCTGCAATGAACGTGACAAGGATGAGGAACAAGACGTAGGCGTACCTCGCTCTAGCGATGATGCGCAATAACGAACGATGGCACAACAAATATAGACGTTCCCTAGCTGACAACACATGTACCAGCGCTTCTTCATGATTTTGCTTCACAATAGCGTAAGAAAAGTTGAGAATTTCTTCCTTTGGTTGAACAGAAGTCTGACTGTACCTTAACTGACCAGTCCGCAATCGTACGCACGCCGGAATCACGCTAAAAAACTTGAAATGACGTTGGTGACAGCCGCAACATTTTTGTATTAAAAGACCATTTGATTATCTCCTGAGCTTTGTACGGCATTCAGCGGGACAGTAACAAAATTGAGAGTTGTATTTAACAAGCTCAACAAGGATTCAATTGAGGAGATTCTTGACAACATGTTGTGGTGCTGAAATATCTTATACGAGTCAATGGAAGAGTTATGAAAGGATATAGATTCAATAGGTGCCCACTAACTCCATTGGAGATGATGTTAGTCAGGAGTGCAAACTCTGAACCTTGATGTATTGGAGCTGCAATTTCACGAAGAGTTCCCACTTTTTCCGATGAACAGTTAGGGCACCAAATCTTGAGCTGCAGAGGGTGATCCGCAACATTGTTTAAACCTGGCTGTGCCACATGTGGTATCTCTTAATTATGCATGAAAGTATCTGAGAACATTCTAAGGTCAAATCTTCGTGCACATGCATAGATACCAACATCTGCGTGCACATTGGCACACAGGTGTCGGAAATGATCCGTTTACTTGCGGAGATGATATTCTGGATACTGTGAATGATTCGAGTGCGGTCAGGCCACCCATAAACTATAATTTCTCTGTCTGGGTCGTGAATTAGAAGTAGTGAGTAGTGTAGTACTCTTCTGGGGTTGCACGGAAGCAGGTGCTTTAAAAAAGTTGGCTGGATGTACGTGTATTCAGGAAAGAGTCCATAAGCGTGTCCAATGATGCATTTCCATACTAGTAGTACTAAAACTATATCACATAATTACCCTACAAGGAGGGTCTGTTCGACATTGACGTCTGGCTCAAGCACAACACGTGGGGATAGCGTTACTACAGACCGGACGTTAACGAAAGCAAAATCTTCAGCAACTGCAGAAGAGGCGCTTTCTAATAGGAAGCGTTGGGAAGAAAGCGGTCACAACGGAAGTGTGGACAGTTGGTGAGTGCCGTAGACAAGTTCGGAAGGGAAAGTCAGTCCGCTGCGCTATAAATAGCTGTTTCTTTAGAAACAAAAACCACTGGAAGATGCTCATATTAAATCAATCAAGCGGTTGGTGGCCCTTATATTCTCAAGCACTGCAGGGAGTGGACGTTAAACTGGGACGAGGTTGGTCATAATATATTAATCGGCAGCTGCCCAAGAACTCCCAAGGACGTGGTGTGTATCTTGAGTTTATAATGCTTAACTTTATTGTGTAAGACGGATTGTATTCACAATGGTTGTCGAATGTGACAAGAACGAAGTACCTCCCACGGTGCATGACAACGGGCAAGCAGAGTCGTGGATTCTCTCGGAGAATGTGAAACATCGCGCTGCCACTTTTGACAGCAAGTACCAGCCCTAGTACAGAATCACACGGCCCAGCTCGCCAATTCGACAATGGCTGTGTTGCAGGTAGAACTCGTGCGAAGCGCTCGTGCGGACGCCATCCTGTGCCTTCAGGTACAGTTCAAGTCAATTTCTTATTTCAAGAGTGCTGTATACCTCAGTGGATACTTAAAGAATTGAGCTAATCAACGCTTTTCATCTTGATAGCAGTTAAGATTCTCCATGCAGCTCTTATAGTTTGAATCCCTTGTAAACACTACAACAAGCTTACTAGTTGCAGTCAGATGGTTGCTTTGATGCTTTGCGTATAGACTATAATCAAATACGAGCGAAGGGGACAGAGCTTGGACTAGTCATGGCGCGGGTGGCAATCTGGGATTTCAACCATAATGACCAAGCATTGATGATACCAGAAGCGGTGAGATACTGTATTTTGAATCACACCTGTATCAATATCTTACACTACCATGTCAGTGATACTATACTGTCTTGAGCAGTTAGAATACCATGCAGGTGCGCAAATTAGCACTACTACTGGCGATGGACAAGCGAGTGTACATACACTGCACAGCAGGAATAAATCGTGCAACCCTCACTGTCGTGAGTTATTTAACGTTCGTCAAGGTATGCTGAGCTTCCTGATATCCAAATTCCTATGTCCTAGGTACATCCTGTATGAGTTCTTCAAGGTTCTTTTCTTCTCGCTCAACTCGAGGCTTGATATTCCCATTGTGTTCTCAGGGGTGGGATTTGGATCATGCTTTACATGAAGTCAAGTCACGGCGTCCTCAGGCACATCCGTACATGGATTGTTGGCACACCATGCGAGCACGCCTTACTGAAGGCCGCACAAAAGAGGTTCTCCGTACCGCTGCTACCATATATGAAGAACGTAAAGCGGTGAGCACCCTTCCAATGGTTTGCAATGCTCTTACTTGCCAATACAATGCTGTGATACCTACACCATGCAAGGCACTTGACTTCTGACTGAACTTCCCCAAAGAGACGATGTTGAATGAGAGCCCGAACATTGCTGGATCTGCCCAAGTTGTTCTGTCCTGTCTAGTTTGCTTAATTTGGATATGTGGTGCAGACAAACCAAGTTTGCCACGGTGACAGCCTCAGTGACTGGGTGAAGGCAGAAACAGTGATTATCACAGAGTTGTTTCAGCGCCAACTTCAAGCAGATCTAAGCATGATGTTGTCTTTTAGTGATCTTGGCAGAGCCGAGCCTGATGGGCATGTCTGTTTGACAGAAGATGAATTTAATGTATGTACTTCATTCAATATATTGTGGTTTTGTTGGATCAACTGTACCAAGCTTTTTGAAGGCAAGAGACCAACTTGATGGACGGTTATTCAGAAATTACAAGCAGAAATGGGCCTGATGCGGGAAAAAGCTGAGGTGGAGCGTGCTCAGGCACGAGCTGCACTAGCACAGGCTGCTCGTGTTACTGAGGAGAATCGCAAGTTGCGTGAAGTGAGACCAGATGCAGTGGCACTTCTGGAATCTTCGTACGTAGTCTACACTCATTTGTCTATCACGGTTTCCTGATATCCCAGCACACCCCTCTCACCGCATACTCTTGTCCATATTTCCATGTCTGTACCATACATTGCTGTACAGGGAGAGAAAAGCTGCAAGACTGAAGGCTGCTGAGCGTGAAATCAATGCACTTAGGAGCGCAATACGCACAGTGGCACTAGCAGCTGTCAGTGCAAATACTGGAGCAGATGACGATTGGATACGATCACAAAGACTTCTCGAAAGTGATTCTCTCAACAGTCACAAACAGAATGGTGCTCACGTTTTGAATTGCAATGGAAATGGTTTCAGGAATGGAAGCAATGGCTCTTTGAAGAACAAGCATTGAATTCGTGGGATTGAAAATGAGCTTCTTTCTTTTGCTCCAAGCAGGGCCTTTCAATTTCCTTTTGAGATTTTTTTTTCGAGTACATTCCAATGGCGTGCATGCTTCAAGTGTATGTTCCCTGGCCGGTGTGCTGTATATGATTGTAGGTTACTGCAGTTATGTTCAGAATCAAAGAGTTCGGCTGGGTGAGCATTTTTGGTCAATGTATGGTGAAGTTGTGGTTGTGATGGAATTTGTTCACTCTTTTTCTGCTGCTTCAATTCTACTTTCCAATACACGTAATTGCCTCGTCTGGCTTTTGTGAACTCATTAGATGCATGTTAGTCAAAGAATTTCCCTTGTGCTTGATCATATATGCAGGTAATTTATCTAATGTAAATTAGCCCAACATGATTCTTCCACTTTGTATTGCAAGATTGAATGTTCTTAATGCCACTGTACGACCTTGAGAGTGTCGTATGTGTTCATAATCCCTGATCAAATTGCAAAATATTGTGCCTGAGTAACAAAACACTTGTCACTGTACGAATGCTTTTGTTTTCATCATCCTTCATTAGTTGCTTTCATTTGTAGATTTTAGCACCTTACGTATGATATTCATGCTACACAGACGTTTCCACAGATCATGTGGGCATTGTGAGCACAGTTGTTTCCAGCTTGTGTCATTGAGAAGTGGGATTTTATAGATTAGTGTTACTCTTCTCCACACAAGGATCAGATTTTCATGTCACATTTTAGTCCATAGCCATTTAGAGCAAACCAAAAGGTTTGCAAGATTTTTATTCTACCCGTGTTATATCCAGAGAGATGCAGGAGATATCACCTGTTCTTAAGTCCTTAACCTGCACAGTACTTTTCCTGACTTTATCCCATTCTTAGAGAGCCATGTGTCCGAGAAAAAATGGCAATGCTTGTGCGCTCTTGACTTCTGAGGCCCCCGGTTTAAGGATATAACAATGTCCTGATAGTTGCATATCTACTTTCACATCACGCGTAGCAATACGAATGGGCACCAAAGTTGTGTGGGTGTTTAAATACCGAATTTGTTCCCAAATTCACGTTGTGACGGCCTGAAAATAAAATTCAAGCCTTTTGTCTAGCTGCTCCGATTCCAAAAATAACACTTCTGTACAAGAATGGAGCAAAGTGTACAACGTTAACATCACAGAAGATTCTGAATTTTAGAACCAATTGTTGCCGAAGTGTGAAAAAGGTTTCAAATATAGCATGTGATATCCTGTACACCTCCAAATATTCCGTTCAATAGTGGAGATGCCGTTACCTTGACTAGAACTACCGTCTCTCCAGCGATTAAGTGCTAACGAGGAGCTAGAAAATACAATTCTCCTCCCCACCCTTCTGTTGAAACAACAATTATTTCTTGGACTCGTTGTACACGTTTAGTGGAATTAGCAGCTGCGATGTCATCACAACGAAAATGAACGAGTTTGTCAATAGCGCGGAGAAGCCAGTTAACGCACGGTGTTACACTAAAGCTGGCAGAAGAAGCACACCTAACGTACAATATAGCGCGTGCGCGGTTGATACAGCTGTTTCAACTAGGGCACTAGTGATCCAGATCCATTTCTGGTATCGAGTAACCCGGGCGAAAACCTTGCCTGGGAACGCCCGGAAGCTCCTATGATAAATAATGATCACGAATAACTCCAGATAATTAATTATTTTCCTCTTTGGCGTCTCAAGCATAATTATCGTACCCGGTGAAAGGTAAGGTAATGGTAATTGGCTGTTCACACACATTGTAGAGCAGTCCTCATTGTCCTCTGCAATCAGCTGAACACAACTTGAGTTTCATGTAAGGTACGATGATAAGATCAGTAAGAATCGGCATCATTCAGCACGGGCATAATCATGTATCCTTTGCCTGGGAAAGCGCTCACATTAAAGGGTCATTTCGTCGTGCACCAGCACTTCAAACTAATCGTGGAATCGCTCGAAAATGCAGGACCTGTCCCATTCATTATACGCACGTACCTTGCGGTGCCTGTTTAAGAGTAGGGGTGTGGATTTCGTTATCTGGCCATAACGTGCCTGTCCCGCCTTTTCCGTGCACATTTGAAATCGTGAATTGCTACACGATGCATGACCACTGTTCTTCTGTTTGATTGCACGATCAGGAGGAATATGTAAAGATTATTCCGATACACTAGTCCACACGTTGGGCTCATATGCACGCTCTGAATGAACCTTTGGGAGCGAGTGTGAGAGCTAGGCGCTAGATGCATCTGCCAGCGTCCTTCACCACCCAAGCAGCGTTTGCCATCCTCGCATTCCAGCATGTAATTTAACAAATACAAGAAACATAGATCCATTTATTCGACTGCATACTTTCAGCGTTGTTGTCATTGTTTAACAGCTATACTAGCATTCAACGATGGCATAGCACCGCTTGAGATTTTAAAGCAACATGATGCCACTTCCACATGGCGATGGGCCGGTTAAAGGATTGGAGAACTGGGTTCAGTGTGACCGTTGTGAGAAATGGAGGAGAGTGCGAGAAGACATCGTTTCAGCACTTGACGATGATACCAAGTGGTTCTGCGAAGATAATCCAGATACTAATCACAATAGCTGTCATATTCCTCAGGAGATGACAAATGAAGAAATTGATCGCGGACGTGCGATGGAAACGCTTGTTCACGAGCGGATGAAACGACGATCCCGTCCAGCCATCTGGCAACTCTTAAGGTGCCTACTCTCCCGCCATAAAAACAAGCAGAGGCAGAGATGTTACAGTAAACAGCTCCAGTATTAGACGTGATGTCAAAATGAAATTGTTTTGGATCCCGAGCCATATGCTCTTGATAAAAGTTGTTTGTACGCTCAGAATCATATTCACGTCCTCGTGCATTCTCATGAGAAGTGCAAGCAGTCCACTCATTCTGTAACATGACTAAGGAATATTCCTCAACATTTGCAGTATGTCTCTCTAGCTACCGCATTTCAATCTCAACCTAGCGTGAACGACACTTAGGTCACCTGAGGGATTCCGCCCATGTTTTTATGCCATATGATGATGTCCACGTGTGCAGAGATAACATTTACACACATCGTAAGCCAAAAAAGCTGTATGAAGACGACATCATGGTGTGCCAGTGTAAACCTGCAAGTGCGGGCGGTATTTCGTGTCGCCATGAAGACTGTTTGAACGGAATGCTGAACATTGAATGCATCTCAGGCTTCTGCGCTTGTGGCAAGGAATGCAAGAACCAGCGGTTCCAACGCAAACAATACTCCAAATTTACGGTCGAGAGAGCTGGGATGAAGGGATTTGGGTTGTATGCTGCAGAGGACATCAAGAAGGGCGCATTCATAGTTGAATACGTTGGGGAAATTCTTGATGAAGAGGAGTATCTCAGACGTAAAGAGTACTACTTCTCTGTTGGTCAACGGCACTACTACTTCATGAACATTGGTAACGGTGAGGTATGCATCAAATTCTATCTCAGCATGTGGTGTTCTGCCAAGATTTATAGGATAATAATTCTGCATCGAGCTTCCTAGGGATGTTGAGTTAATTTTTGGGCATGACTGTCTGTCCGGAGTACAGGTAGTTGATGCTTGTAGAAAAGGAAACAGAGCTCGATTTATCAATCACAGCTGTGAGCCAAACTGTGAAACTCAGAAATGGATGATTAAAGGGGAGCTGAAGATTGGTTTCTTTGCCACCCGAGATATTCCCAAAGGGGCAGAAATTCAGTTCGATTACAACTTTGAGCGGTATGGTGACAAGCCAACCAAGTGTCACTGTGGAGCTCCATCATGCCGAGGTTTCATTGGTGGTAGCAGTGACCGGTATGCTGGAGTAGCGGTTGATGACGCAGGGCTTTTGGGTCTTGACATGCAACCTATTATGGTTTCTGGTGCGAAACTGTTCCTTCTTTCCCTGGTCACCCTCCTTCTTAGTTGCAAACTATTGTACGTGCAGACCAGCATCCTTGCAGGTCTTGAGAGATACTGTGCTACCCTTTGAACAGCTTTGTTCAACCCTTTCTTTTTCCTGGTAATCCTGTTGCTCCTGTTGCAGCGACGGACGTAAAAGATGCGGAGCTGTTGGCAGAATTTGACATGGTGATGGACCAAGCTGTTGGTATTGGCCTCAACAACTCCCACACACAAGCTCTAGATGCTTGTTTACACAGTATTGCTGCACAGCAGGGAAGCTCTTGGGGTGAGGAACAGCAAACAGGGTCTGAGGGTATTCATTGGGTGTGCTTCCTTGCAGAGATATGCTTTTGTGGTGACATCTCCTTCCATGTTATGCACTTGCACGACTGAATTTCGGTGTTACAATGCTACACTGTGCTTTCAAGCAAAATTACAAACAGTTGTATGCATTTTCACACTGCTTGTTTCAGCAATGTGTCATAATTAGGTTAGCCCCCTGTATGAAAGTAACTGTTAGTACTTATGGCTGATGAGCAAGATGGAGAACACGCTTTCGTCCGGAATAGTTGCTGCTAGGTACATGATGGATTAAGGGGTGGCTCCAAGAGTATAGAGTTTGTGTCCTTTTTCATGTGCATCATCACGAAGTTGCTGTACTCTCTCTTTCAGGCATCATTGACGTACATTCATAGCAACCTGGACACTTTGAATTTCTTACTAACACACATTGTTCAGGGACTGGGTGGACCCCTGCACGAGTCATTACTGCCTCCCACAAACACTGTCAAGCCCCGAAAACTGCACAACCTTCCTGATACTTTGAAGTGCCCGACTGTGCCCTTCAGCCAACTTCCTCCTGTAGACTCTCGCCTGGCATTTCCTCTCAACCCCCTGCTAGGAGACAATGCACAGAGTGATGCTCACACAGCACATGACGAGTCAGTAAGTGGCCAAACTCGTCTATCAGAATCAGACGTTGCAGATGTCAACAACTTGAGCCATGCTGCGCCTTCCGAGGTACTTAACACTGTGCCTATACCGTTGTTCTCCGTCCTCTGTTTGAAAGTGTGTTTGGACTGTGGCCCAGCACCACAGTTATGAAGAGCGTGCTGTCACCTTTGGATCTCTCACCAGTTAACTCTGTTTTCAATTTACGTCCTAGTCATGCTGCAAGCTTGATATGGTCACAAGCAATGATAGAGAACTTGCGCTTTCAAGATGTCATGCAGCCCTAACCAAAGCAACCCCGACCAAAGTAACTTGCATCAACAATGCAAGTGAGAATATACACCAGCAACACATAGCTAAGCACATCTCTCAGGAACTCAGCTAATATGGTTGCTTCCTGGTCGACTCTTTGCCTGTGGGCTACAAGACTACAACTGTACTATTACTCAGGTTTTTGGGATTGATTAATATTAGATTGATATTGTAATTATTTCAATGACCCTTCCAGGAAGAAGACTGGTTGGACTCACGTCACCGGTATAAGGATGTACCAAGGTCTCCTCCTCAGCCCCCTCCCAGTGCCAAACGAAAACGAACCCGGCGCACCAGTGAAGTCAGGAAACGTGCACTTACCGCTGCACTTACCAGCTTTTCATTCAAACCAGATGACAGCCAGCCTCAGCTGACGTCCAGCAGTGTCAAGCAGTCGAATGAAGAATCAAAGCCTGCATGCGATTCCGCTGTTGATGCTGCTGCCAAGGTGCATGATCCTGCTTACCGGTCTGAAGACTCGCATATGCAAGAGGTAGGAGCAGAGGACAATGATACTGAGTTACTCCATCGCGGAGTCTCAGAGAAGGCTGAGAAGCTGAGCAGTGAATTAAAAGCTGTGCCTAGCTCTGCTGATGTGATTGGCGAGCCTCGTGCTGAAAAGAGTGAGCCTGTTGAACGGAACGAGTTCAATCGCACAGACAATTCAGAAATAACTGCCCCTGTTCCAGACACACCGCCTTCGAAGGCAGCAGAAAAGCTGGATAGTGTCCTAGAGCCAGCCTCAAAGAGGAAGCGAAGGTTTGTGAAAACTGTTCCAGCTAAGCCTGCCCAGGCACTGGAGTCTGCTCAGGATCCCACTGCTCCAAGTGTTGGACTGGGCAAGCGGCCAGCTGGTATGCCAATGAGGGGCACAGCTGGAACAAGAGCTGGTGCAAGTCACACCACATCAACTGCAGTGCGCCGCGTCTCTGAAGTGGAAAGACGGCTTGAAACTATGACAGGGGCAGTGCATCGTGTGCTGCGCACCGAGTGTGTCAAGGACTTTGTGCGGCTCTTCAATATGTGCGACATTAGCCCTCCCTCCATGGACGATGACCCACGCTATCCTTCAGTACGTTTCACAAGCTCTAATGAACAGTCAATGGTTCTTTCGTTCTGTCATCCACCACGCTTGTACCGTTGTGATTGGTATTCGTCTGTGTCTGTGAGCTACTGGGGTCTTGGGCAGAGCATGTGTACTTTGTTGCAGGATGACACGTCGGAGATTAGGCGAAGCAGGCGGCATCACAACATGCAGACTGAGGGCCAGCTAACCTTCCGGCAAAGAGCTAGAATAGCTGATCTTAACCTCCTGCTGGACCGCATTTTAGATTCGTGTGGACACACCATAAAGAAAGAAATGCTGCGCTCGGGACTACTGTCTCGGCTTCAGTTCTGTGCAATCAACAATTATGGGACAGGCTACACACAACCCCTGCGTAAGATTTGCCGCACGGTTGAAGAGCTGCCTGTCACGTCTGCTGACGTTCATGCTCGGCGCTCTGCGCAAGGCTCCTTTGCTGGCGTTCTGCGCGCCTTGACCACTCATGGTGATAGAGAAGTTCGCAAGCGTGCTGCCAGCCTTCTGGAGCTGTATCCCTGCCCTCAAGCTGAGAGAGAACCAGATAGAGTAGAACGTGCTCTTGCACTCCAAGCAGGCTCACATGAGCGCAGGAATGGTGGAAAGGGTGGGCACCCAGTTCAACCTCGTCCAAATGATGGCACCCGCAGGAATAATGTACGGGCTGGGACTACAAATACTCCACCCCCCCTGCGGAAGCCACCTCCAGCCCCGGTGCAACAACCTGTCCCTGTGGCACCACCTCTTCCCACAGAACAGATCCAGCCTGAAGAGCACTGCCCAGCTGATGCGTCTGGGGTACCTAAAACTCCTTACAACCATGCCCATCGAATGTACCACAACGCTGTCACCGGAGCAGACAATAAGGATAGGATACCAGAGAATGAAGCACCACCGCCTCAACCACCTGCTGTTATACTCCGGAGTGATGTCATCACAGGGAAGAAAGCTGCAATGCAACGGTTGGACAAGCTTGTTGAAGGCTCCTGTTCACAGTTCATGTTGGGAGTCCCAACATCATTGGAGCAGGCTTTGCACATGAATGTCTACGACGGCATGAAAAACTTCATTCGAAGGCACCACAGCCGTAAGGAGGCCACGCGATGAATGCTGGTCACGCTCAACTTATATTGCCAAGTCAAGTCCAGAGGCTTGGATCACATTTGTGCACTTTTTCGGTACGCAGTTGAGGGTCGACGAAGCGGTCGTCTTTACATTTAATGCACTTGCAATTCTGATAGGAGGGTACACAATGTCGAGCATACATTAGTTCTGTTTTACCTATCAATCAGGTTTTCGTTATTACCAACACTGGATCGTATACAGTTGTAAACACAATGACTGCAGCACTACTATATGAGGTACCATGACATGTATGGTCGTGACACCGGAGAACGTGAAACGCAATCATGCAGGTAGAGCCTGCAAGTCTTGTGTGCACCGACAATAGTTAAGGGCGTCTTGGGCATGTGGAAAGATGTTCAGTAAAAGTAAAATAACATCGACAGGAGCATTTTGTTTTTGTGACTTGGTGTGGTTGACAGTTTGTAATGGCGAAAAAGCGGAACGAATGTTGAGTTAGCATTCAGTTATGGTTTATTTCTGACCAGAACTGCCTAAACCTCATACTGTCGCGTAATACTCGCAAGATGACCTGCGAATGATCCTCTAGTCCTGTGAATGTATACGACGAAATAAGCGTTTGCCTCAAATCACCGTTGCAATAGTGCACATTGTCAGATATTCTGTGGTGGTAAATGCAAAAGGAAGTTATCCAAACTGTTTGACAACAGCAGATAAGATAGCTTTCAATTCGAAGCTGGTCTCTTGTAGAGTGGCCTGAGGGATGCAGCCGTTACGTGTACGGGTGAGCGGTTGAACGTCGAGCAGAGCGTAAGAGAACGTGTGCCTGACGTGCTGCCTCGATCGACTTCGAGCATAACCTTTATAGCCATGATTTTAAACAGAGACATGAGTGGGTTTCAGGCCTGGGGTAAAGCAAAAGCTGCCGATACCCAGGACGTACTACCCAACACTGGCGAACAGTACAACAAACACGTTATACTAATCCTGGACATGTACATAATTTAGCGATGAAAGGATCGTTGTAATGCCAATTTCTTTTCTCCCTTCCCGGACAAACAGCACATATCTTTGTTTATTCGGGTTGGTGAATTCAAAGCTGTATCCCCGCGGGCCCCGGGAGCCACCGGTACCAAAACGTTTAAAACGTCATCACATAAGATTGAGTGAGCGTTTAATATTCCAACACTTGTAATATCACTCGGTATTCTACATGCCATGACTTTGCTTTATTGCCATAGTAAGTTTTGTTCCCATTGGCAATGTAGTTCGGGAGTTGGGAATCTAAAGCAGACGGAAAGTCCGAAACTCGTTCATACTTATCATGGCTTGCCAACTTATTCCACGCCCATTACAAATGTATAGCCTCTTCTCTCATTTGATTCCATTTCATTTCCCGGGACAGGACGAAATTCCCCACTGGTTTCTCCAGGAGTCAAGAGCTTGCATCTCTTAACTCTTGAAGTCCATAGTCTTCAGTCATCATTCTGCCACCAGACATGGAGAGTTAGTTGATCAACTATCCTCAGAACGTAAGGAATAGCGTGGACTGGTGAGAATCTCGACTCAGGATAGGCTTGCCACCACTCGTGCTTTTTTGGCCGTGTACAATGTTGTTGACGCCGAGGAAATTGCTCAAGGTCTTGCGATTTTTCCAGCAAATGAAGAACTTGTACGTAATTAATTCAACCTTGCCATGGCTACTTTAATTGGTTTATCGTTCAGTACTAGTTACTACTCGCGAGAACATGCAGGTGGAGGAGCTATCAGATAGCGCTCAGAGGATACCTGTTCTAGTGTTCAATTAAGTCGGCAGGAGACTGAATGTGCACAGATTAACGACTACAGCTATTGAACGTTCAAGCAAGATGTAAGCAGACAGAGGGACATATCAGCAGCATCTATCAGGCATCAGAAATTCTCTGGATATACAAAGCAATCTCAGCACATGACCTCCTTTCAAGCAAATTTCAATAGCATGGTTCAGAAACTTTGTGAAACAGATCCTGCCGTGACCTCTTCCGGACAGCACAACTGGTCAAGCAACCATGAACAACTTGAGGCGAGAGTTACTGAGCTTTCAAAATCTAGGAAAGATTTAGAGCAAGGAATGCACCAAAAAGATGAACGTATTCGCGTATTGAACTCCCAAGTTGAAGAATTAGTGCATGAGAGAAGGCAGCTCAAAGACACAAATCTGGAACTGCAGTCTGCCATAGAGAAGGAGGTTGTGCAGCTTAAGAGCGCACTGGCTCAGGCACAGGTAAACCTAGAAAAGCATCAGACAAATGTAGTCACAGCTGAACGTAGGGCCGAATTTGCTGAATCGCAAATTGTGAAACTCCGAGATGCGCAAGGGAAGCTCAAACAGGATCTGAGAGAAGCAGAAAACCTATTGCGGCGCGCAGATGACGAAAGGTACTGTTAAACTCAAGCGAGAAAATTTCTGTTTAGTTTCAATAAGACTGAGACTATTGCAAACATGAGGGATGCACTGAAGCATTGCCTTAAAGATGCTGTGTTGCATCTCATAACACATCTACTTCTCCCAGTGAGCAATAAAAGCACACTACTATAAGGAAACTCTGGCACATACTACCACTGAGACTGTAGTGTGTGCTAGAGCTCCCATGTACTTTTTATACATCATTAATTCTGAGCTGATTGATGAGAAAGAAAGAGTCCATCAAAAGTTGCATGGTGATAATTTGACTTGTAACTGTGTATATTGAGAATTGAGATTATACACAATTGCAATATTTTGCAAGCATTCCATTGTGGAGAGTGTACAGCAAGTAAAAAAAACAGTGAATAGCCTTGAAGTTTGAAGTACACTTAGCAAATGAACATGACTCCTTGAATTTTACTCCAGTATTGCAGTAGTTGGGCGTAAATGAGACTCCACCTCTTGTGGAAAGGTTGTTCTGAAACATCTAAATGTTTGTCAGACTTGAAACTGGACTTCAATATTTCAGATGAGCTGTGCAGAAAGGAGCTTCAGTTTCACTTGGAAACAGAACGTGAGCAGAACCAGATTCTGATTCAGCGTGAGGCTGATTCTCGGCACAGGGTAGAGAAAGAGTCTGATGCAACCAAAGCTGCAGTTGCAGAGGCTATCAAAGATCTTGAAGCAATGGACAGAGAGCGGATTGACCTCTGCCAGCGCTTACAGGCAGGTTTTTTTATTGATGCGAGCAAAACTGAATATCAATTGCATTAACTTACTCAATACTTAATTATTATTGAGGCTACCTAGAATTTTATGTATAAGAATAGTTTCTATACTAGGACTGTCCCTTGTGATAGATCCATCCACAATACCAAGCTGGTTCAGGCACAGCAAGTAAGACTCGAAACAGAGACAAGAATGCGTGCGAAACTATCAAAGCGCCTAGAGAGGGCAGATACAGCACGCCGTATGGAATCTGGGCACTTACGAGAGGAAGTTGCTCGGCTCCGTGAAAATGCTACACAAGAAGATGCACGGAATAGGGAGGCCATTCAGCAGCGGGATGTTCAGCTTGCAGTTGCAGGCACAAAAGCTGCAGCGCATCGCAGTCAAATTGAGCAATTAGAGGCAGATGTTCGCCGCATAGGAGACCAATTGTCCAGGCGTGAAAAAGAGCTGACAACTATGTATGATGAGCGGTTGCATCTTGAGCTGAAGCAGCAACAGCTTCGTTATGACCGACGCTTGCAAGTGCGTCATTTGTAAGTCAGCCTAGTGATACTGACTTGCTGCGTCTGTGTATTGCTATCGCATGTAGTGAGATGTTATTCAGGAATTAGACCTAGAGAACCGTGGCCGTTTGATTGGCGCACCTGACATTGGCCATCTTGACATGTTCCGGAAGGTTATTCAAGAAGAACATGGGCTCCTCACTCAGCGGTCCATGGCTGATGAAGTTGGTAGACTTGACCACTCCCTGCGTGAAGCAGTCAGCCAACAGGTCACCACCGTGCTGAAAGAGATCACCAACCGTGATAGCATGACCCATGAGATAGAGAGCCGTTTGGAAGCTCAACGGTGTGTGCTGCGACAAGAGGCTGATGCCCAGCTGAGTAAGCAAGCAGCAGAAAGCGAAGCAGCTGCAAAAGCTCAAGTTGAAGCTGTTCAAGCAGAAAACACTGCTGCTGTGGCAGAAATTGAGCGCAAGGCCAATGCGGAACGTGAACGCCTCCTACAGGTAAAGATTTGCGGTATGAAAGCTCGTGATCAACAATTTCATATTTCACAAAGTCATCTTCACTGGATGAGCTTCGTTTGGAGGTACAATTCACCAAGTGCACCCCAAGTTCGGGCTTATACATTTGTACTATATTTCTACAGCTCGAGTTATTATCCAAATATCAGCTATAGGACCCCTAACCTACTGTAACTTCAATAAGGGTCAAACAGAAACATGCTTCAGAACATACACTTGACTCAATTCAGCTTACTCTCTTGAATATTTTTCCATCAGTTATCCAGACTCAATGTGGCTTTATTTTTCTTACAGCAGCAATAGATTATGCGATCATTACATCTCTAATCTATGTAAACTAGAGTGCTGAGCAAAAACTGCTTAAATCTTTGCATTCTTCTATGTTCAGGGCTTCTTTTCTATGATAGAAAGCTGTTTGATTGCTTCCTGTAACAGGTCATTTTATGTTGCGTGCTGAGATTAGATGCAAGCACAAGTGTGATAAAAACTTATGCTTGTGGAGACAGGCTTTCACATGCAGGTCCAAAGTGATCTCATTTCGGAAAATGAAAAATTACAGGAACGAATCGATGAGCAGTGCGCTGATCTTTATTTCATGCAACAAGATCAAAAAGAAATCACGAAAAAAGAAGATAAAATGCAAGAGGTTGGTATTTTACACGCTCAGACACTTGTAAACATATTGTCAATTTATCTCAACCTAAGTGGAAATGATCGATCTGAAGCACTAGCATTGAGTGGTACAAGAAGAAGTGCAGTTAGAAACCATGAAATCTGAACTGGAGGCAACAATTGCTAACTTACGGAGCCAGCTGAATGTTGAGCAGCAAGCGCACACTCACACCCAGCAAAGGGAAGCTTCTGGACAAAAGCATTATCAAGAGAGTATGGTACAGCTGCAGCTAACAAAGCAACAGTTAGAACATGTGAAGTCAGAATTACAGGCTGCCCACAGTACCCAACAGGCTGACTGCATGGAGCGGCTAAATCTCCAACAACAACTTGCAACACGAGAAGAGCAGAGGTAGGGATGCACGACATTGTCTTTTTGAATCATGAGAACTGATATCGAAAGACATCTGGAACAATATTCATTATCAGAAATGTGAGTTCTCAGTTCTCATTATTTAATACTCTAGAAGGGAATTCAGTCATGTTTTCCCAACCTGGCCTCTCCATCAAAGCTCTTGGACCTAATTCTGTCATCCGCATCATTCTACATACATCACTTGAGGTGTGTGTATAATGTGATGTACTTTCTGCTGACGTCCTGGTAGTATATCAAAGCATGTCACAACATTTACACGTATACAAAGATCAGAAGTGCTAGATTTTCCTGCTGTTTGATATTCAGGATACATTTAGAAGAAGTGAATGTTGGACTTTTTGATGAGGTCAAGAAGCAGCAGGATCTTGTAGGTGAGCTACAAAGCCAACTTGATAACACACACAAGCAAAGGGATGAGCTGCAGGAGCGGATTCACACCATTATAAGTGAAGCCGTTTCTGAGCGGGTGAGTTGCTCAGCTCGCAAGGTAGTAGTAGTGATTTGCTGCAACAGCTACCAGCAAGCTTGCTGCAGGTAAAAGAAGCCCGTTCTGATATCAATCAGGAAGTGAAAGAGAAGCTGACAAGCGTTGTCATTGTGATGTTGAAAAAGACTTCTGTCTTTCGAAACATGTTGAATATGCTGAAAACGGACATTCGTTCTCAGTTCCGGCATGTATATGAAGACCAGGCTAATACTATCAAGCGTATCCTTTTCCGTATTCAGAATGTGTGTCATTCTCATTCATGTGCTAACATAATACCTTTTCATGAATATTAAGCAAAATGCTCGCGGGAAATTCGTGGGTTACGTGGTTTCCTAGTTGATTGAGACTATACGTGACTTGAAGTAAAAGTACTAAGAAAAGCATGTCAAAGCGAGTTTTCTTCGTACGAGGTAGACACTGCACACTCATCGTGACAACACATGTCTACATGGGGAGTGCACATAATTCCTAGAATTTCTTCCTTTTGACAGGTTGTCTGATAGCAAGGATTGAGTATACTTCAGTAGTTGGTTGTACATCTTGAGAGATAAGCAGGCAAAATGCTCTTCTATTTCCGAGCTTTTCATCTTGAAATTTGAAGAAAATTTCAAGTGAGAGTATGTAGTGTGTCACAGCAACACTTTGTTGAGAGTTTCCAACGTTCCATGTTCTGCATAAGAAATAGAGTGTTTTTTGTTCAAGGTATCCTTTTCCTCTTGTTGTTTGGGTTGTTCTAGAGCATTGAAGAGTATTGAGTTCAAGAGTCTAAGTATGGTATTTCTGTGTACTTTGTTGATTAGAAAGCTGAGAGATATGCTTGTCCTCGCTTTGTGCAGGTTGTAATGTCAAGAGCCCAGCAGCATGCTTGCACACAGTATCACTGTGAGCTGAACAGATGTGAGAGACTCGGGAAAGAGAATCTTGAAAATGGTCAACATTTTTGTCAGAGGAACAAGGTGGTGGAAGACAACTGTTGCATAACTACAACATCACAGAGAGATAAGCTTGATGCCATAGCAGAGGATGCAGGGAGAGCTCTGAACTCTCAGTCACATACTATTGGATTATTTTCTCAGGAGGTGGAGCTGAAGTCTGATGAAAAGTTTCTGTCGAATCTGAGTAATGATGAGGTCATTAGCACCCAGCCAGATACAGTGGAGACATTCCAAGCACAACACTCCCATATGCTACAAGAATTTCAGAGGGCAAAAGATGTACGTCACCATATCACTCCTTAGTTTTGTTATTCTCTACGTTGAGGTCTTGATACTGGTTGTAAAGTATTCATTCAACAAGCAATGGTGCGCTCAAACTGGGGTGAGCAAGAATTGTTAGAACTCTGATTTTGCATCTTTATTTCGTATCTTTGATCACACTTTATACCCCCCAGACACTACCTCACAGGCATGGCCCTGAAGTTTGTATACCTGTAGGACTTGGCAAATGCAACCTCTGAAAAGGAAGGCCTTGTTCAAAAACTGCAAACAGTGGACCATGCATTCCATTTGCAGTATGTAAGATTCAGCGAAGTTTTGGTGATGCTGTCAAAGACTCTCAACATTTCAACTCACTCGATCTTGCAGCTTGCTGAACCAGAAGCATGTGAATTTGAGCATGGAATATCACAGGTGGTGTACACCCTAAAATCAGGTCACTTATATGTACCATTGTTTTCCACAGGGTTCTCACAACTGTGATTCTTTCGTAATCCTGGTTTGTGTTTGAGCAGACATGGGTACTTTTTGTTTGTCTTCCAAATCATTGATGGCCCAAAGTAGTATTACCTGTATCAACCCTTTTCCAGTTGTTTGTGCCCTTAAAACGATACTTTGATACAACCCTACAGGCTATTCAGCGTAAAGGCAGTGAGTAGTACGTCCAACGTCACCCCATATTGAGTTTTTGAGGGCTTTTGAATCTTTATTAAATTGTTCTGGAATTATCGTTAGCTCCCAAACTTCAAGTGGTCACCTTGTCTATGCAAATGCTACTTATTTGATGGACACTTGCAATAACAGGTTAGCATTCAATAGCTAAATTGAAGATTCCCAGTTGCAGGTACGAGAAGATCTAGAAAATTTTGCAAGAAAAGCCTTTTCTGGAACCCCTAAGGCCCATGGACAACTTGAGGTAAATCCCCATACTCATGTTCCAATACAATATCTCAGTGATAAGTCCCACATCCCTGAAATTCATGTGAAACTTGCTGAGTACATCAGTACATGCACAAGACAAAGTATCAGCAAACGTTTGAAACACAGTTCTGTGGACATCTACACTACTTCGCTCATTGTAACCTGTTCCCAACAGTTATCTTGTACTTCACCTGTCAAAAATTTTCCCAAGTTACATTCAAGTCATATCCACCGTTCAAGGGAAATAGGAAAGTCAGCCAGTGCTTGTTGATGAAGTTGACAAATTGAGTACAACTATCTGTTCCTTTGTGTGATCTCAAATTGTGAGATTCTTGCTTGTAGTCTAGGTTTTTCCGGATGCACAAATTTGAGTTTGGCATGTTCAATTTCCACTGAAGCGTGCCTCTCGGTGTAAGCTTAAAGTATTAGCTGGAGTTCTGTACTGTATAAGAAGTCTAAAAGTTGTGGATTGAACTTGCTTTTTCAAGCCCGTATGATAGACGCTCCTTAGAGCCTTGAATCCTTTGCTCCCAGGCAAGATGCTTAATCATTGCATGAAAAAATGTAGAAGGAGAGAGATGACCTTGCCACCCTGTTGGATCAGAAAGACAAGCAGATTGAGTCAATGCAAGCAGAGATGCAGCGCAGATGTATGTCTTTTGATTGTCAACTACAAAGCGCCCTCAGTGAATCTCTTGCCGCAGCAGAGGAGCATGTCACATCTTCCCTGTATACCATTAAAAATCGTGTAGAGAACATGCGGGTATGCAAATGACTCTGATATTTCAAGCTTGAGAGTCTTCTAGATAACTTGGGCTCACCTGCTACCTGTGCATGATGTCTTGTTCTAACATTCTAAAGTGCATTTTGTGATTTGGGAATATCACACGCAATCTCCTCTTCATTGCAGAAGGATGTTGAGTGTTGGAAAGCAGATTTTCAGGCTGAAGTCCACAAGCAAAATGCTAATGCCAGGCAAATGTCTAAAGACTTATCTAACAGCCATGTGCGAACTATTATTTAATGAAGGGCTTGTGAGCTATCACTTAGACTTGTACAGGTTTAAGCTACTTGTTACTCAACAGCCTTTGCAGGAACAAGAGCTTGATATGCAGCAGCAGCAAGACACACTGAACTTGTCAGACACCCAACTTGACAAGGTTGTGCTGGATCATAGAGATGAGGAAATACTACCTGAGACTCACCAAGAGGAGAGACAAAGTATTACACTTCGACATTGTGACTTGGATGAAACAGTCTGAATATGTAGCAAGTCTTGGTCATTCTTTGTTTCTCTTTGCTCATGCGTTAGCAAAAACATGGCATTAGTAAATGCTCGTGGGAACATGTTGGTGTTTAATGAAAAATCATAACTGGAAGGTACATATGTCTCTCAGTTTACCAAATAAACTGCTCGTGATCCAGAACTTGTTTTGTTTGATCAGTGATGAGAGTAATTGGCACATGCATGAAACATTTGGCATCAAATATCACTCTTCAAAGCTTGTGAATCAAGTTCGTAACAAGCTATCTGTTAACATTATGTCAACAAACAAAGGCAAGTATCTTGTAGAACTTGATGAAAGCCATGAAGACGCACAAGATATGCACATACATCCACACTGAGTTTGCTCTCTTCCAATTTATCCATGCACAAGTTTTCATGGGCTTTCTCGCATGTTATATTGCATAATTTAAATAAATGCAATGATCCAGGCTGAAGATACCACGCAAAGTGTTATTGCTGATTGAATGTTTACAAGGTACCTTGTGTGTTATCTAGATACTCTCAGGTCGTTATTTCCTCTGAAGTAAAACTCAGAGTTTGGGCTGCTGATATTGATGACACACTCACACAGAACTGGAATGACCCTGATCATCAATGTTTCTCACTTGTTTCTCATATCAAAATGAATAGGTTATTTAATACTAGCTACTGTTAAGCCATAGTAGCATTTCAGGTAGTAATCAATAGAGTATCTGCCTTCAAGTACTTCCAGTCTCTAGACAAGCCAAGCAGTGAAGCCTTTGTGTTATCGGGTCAAGAAGATAGAACCCTAAGGCACCCTTCCTCAAACTCCAGATGTGTACCTCAGCAGTGCTCCCATACACAATCCTGATCTCTGATGCAACCACCCTGAGTAGCTGGTCCTGCTGTGGTGTGGCTAAGTTGTGTCCTAGTGTAAACACCAAGCACTGTGCTACCGGTGTAATGCTCTTGATCGAATTTTCCACAATGCACTGTTCAAAGTCGCCTTGGTGCGGGCCGTGCATTGCGGAGGGGTGAGGTCAAGAGGAGTCCTTGTGCCATTGGCTGCAACATACAGGGGTATGCCACTCGGGTCAGGAATGAGGTGTAACGTTTCTGCCTCCACCTTGCGGCTTCAAAGTGCTTGATGTGTCAGTGGTGCATCCCACATGTAGGCACAAAGCGCAGGTGGCGCAGCCCAGTTACAAGACAGTGTTCAGGAAGGCATTCTTGGCTTGTCTTGGCAGCAGGAGTCATAAGAATGGCTGGCAGATCTACCGTCCAAGCACTGTGTTAACTTCCAAGATGGTTCACTTCAACATGATGTGTTTGTCAATCCAGGTGCTAAATATGCCTCTACATACACTCTGCATACTTAGTGTACTCTTTATTCATTCCTGTACTTAAGAGTGGACCTGCAGGATTCAGATCCTTACCCATAGATTTGCCTTGGCATCCCTTTCCACTCACTAGTTGATGTTAATAATAATGATGCCTAGTTACTGATTTCTAAGGTTTCGTTCACTTCTTTTCGGGGCAGATATCAATCACTGTAAGTGGTACCTTTTGTTCAACACTTATAACCCTATTGCTGCATGAGATTTCCTATCATTGGGGCATCTTTGAATTTTATAATTTGGTAATTTTATAACATAATTTGGAACAACACACGTTCGGTTCTGGGTATAAACGTGTTTCATGCGCTTCTTAAGCGGCGATCAAGTTATCATTGGTTCAAATGTCGAGAGGCTGTGTTTGCGTGACAGCGCCTAACATCAATGCTCACAACTAATGTCTTGAGTTCACCTGATAAATGATGTACGACTTACATAGGTGGTTAAATAGGATATTCATGATGTACGCGGCGATTTTCTTCTTCCGGCGAATATGCTTTAACTCGTGCAGCTTAATATGCCTGCATGCAGGAATTCGGAAGCCGAATCAGGACTCTCAGTCCCAAAATAGAATTCAATGAGCTCTCAGCTGTTGCATGTGACAATGATTGTTACTAGCGGCGAAATTATGTGTTTTTCTGTGTTTCCCCGGATCCGGTGCGAGACACAAGTACTTGTCATACGCAACGCGTGTCATGGTCATGTGTCATCTATCTCCAAAGACAGGGAAGATTCAAGCTTAGTATGGTACGTATTGCTCAGCCTGCAGTTAACACGATGAAAAGCGGACGTTAGATGCGCCATAACCGTGAGTGATTGATGCTAAGGCAATTGTGCACGACTGTGTAACATTGCTTAGTCGTCCTTGAAGGCCGATCCTTGAAAGCCGCGCGCCCGCGCGTAGGGACAGCGAGTGTGTACATGTCTGTTCCAGTTAGTAGAATATTTGAAAACTGGAACCACTGTGTTGAAATGAGCAAATACGATAAAGACTTGCTTGTCACTTCCGAGCATGTGCACAGTTGATAAGAAAGTCTAACATTTCGTAACGTATTGTCAAACGCAGTTTACCAAAGGAATATTTTTTAAGTACCAGTACAATCAAAGAAATAGGTTTATAAGCCATAAAGCTGTCTTCACAGTGATAGAGAAGGAAAATGCCGCACGGAGGAGCAAGCGACGATTCTGTACCCGGTGTGAAGGAACGGCAAGTTTTGTGCTGGACATGCCGTGCAGTAATCCTTGTACCACTGATGCCTGATGGCAATGAAGCGCCTGTTTACAAGGTGTCAGCACTGTCTCTTGTCTCTCGTTACTCCTTCGAAATTGACTGTAAGGGGATTCTCGTCTTTCTCCTTACAAGAGCTTGCAAGGCTACTCTTTCGTCTACATGGTAAAATTACCTTTAACCAATATGTTCAGCAAAGAAACATGATTTACAGTGCGGATGGTGTGGCGCGATCAATCCTCAAGTGCGCAATGACGTTTCCAGGGCTCATGCTATTGGAACCAATGAAAATCGAGCAACTTCTAAATGTGAGAAACTCCTGGACGATATGGAAGAAACTCTCCAAAAAGTCTTTTGTTGCGAGTGTGGGGAAGCTGTTTGTCAATTCATTGGTGCACTGATTGTTGTTTTAACGTCTGGGCTAATTGGCACCATTGGAGTGCTTGGGGTGTTCCCAGTGCTACGGGATTTAACAACATCGTCTCTATCATTTGCTGCGCATACATTTATAGCAATAATTCTGGAAGGAAACATTTTTTTCAATTATTACGGAGCCGTACTCTCCCGAGCAGGGGCAGTTGAAGACTTCTATGACTTAGAAGAAGTTCCACCTGCTCGAAATTCATTCGATGACTTTACATACTGCTCTAAGTAAGTTTCCTCACTGGGTACCATTTGATTTCTGGTATCGTTGTACTTTTTCACGTAGAACAGCATGCAGGTGTGTGAAGCCCAAACCGCCAAATACTCATCACTGCAGTGTCTGTAAGGCTTGCGTTGTAGATATGGATCATCATTGCCCATATCTCAATAATTGTGTTGGTAGGGGGAACTTGCGCTACTTCCTTCTCTTCCTTTTCTGGACAACTGTTGCCATGCTATATTCTATTCCCATGCTTGGCCTAAGCATTATGAAGCACAAAGATAGCATTCTACAGGTGATTGAATTCCTGCTTCATAAATTTTGCATGCCCATGCTCATGTGTACCTCAATGGCAGAGTTTGGCATTACCTCTATCTGTTAATCAGCCAGTTACATTCCAGGATGCTGCAGACGTTGATATTTGCAACTTGGCGAAGGAAAGGGAAACGTGCAACGCTTAGTCAGCGGATGCTTAACATGACAGCAGCAATATTACAGATACCGCGAACCCCGTTCATAAGCTTGCTCTTATTTGCATTGTGCACGCTAGTTCTTCTTATGGTGGGTATGCTGTGCGCTCGTCATTGGTATCTTGCTATACAGGGCTCCACATACGTTGGCCGGCTTAAAGGAGAGAGGGTTTCAAAGGGAGGTGAGTGTATAAATTATGGCTAACTTTGTGTTTTCAATTTTACAATGTTTTCGAGAGGAATGTTGGTAATTTTAAAAACACTTCGTTGTGTGTGCAGGTATGATATCAAATTTAAGCTACGTTTTTGGACGGCGTCATCCAGCCACATGGCTGCTTCCCAGTTGGGAAGTAGCTGGCATAAAGAAGAGATTATAACTCATAAGATCTTCTTGTGCCTCGAATTAGCTACCCTTACCTATGTCATCATAGACAATCACCATGTAACTCGCTTCGCATGTTCCGCTGTGTTACATGTTGATTGTACGCCAAACTTACGCCCCCCTGCTTTGAAGCACAGCGTGTGAAAGTACTGGGTGTGAAGCAAGATGTTCCCGGAGTTCATCTAACGAGCTCTGAACCGATTTGTCCACAACAGCCTTGTCAGTTTTGCGCTTTTTTAAAGTAGCCATATTCTCAACATACGCTTCTTCATAAGAATTGATGATTTCTGCACGTGGTGCTAGCACATAAGCCTTCCCCACGTTCTTATATGTCACCGCATCGCTCTCTAACTGGCTGAGTTGGGTCAATATTAGCTGCTTAACACGGGATTGCCGTTCCAAGTCCCTAATTTGCTCGTCGCCCTGCACCCAATCACATCTTAGATATGTTCGATTCAAAACTTTTATAACATTTAAAGTTGAAATAAGACTCTCCTCCCAGTTGACTCGAATTTCAACCCGCGGGATTGAGCCTTTCTCGATACTCACCTTCCGTTGAGCAGCTAATGCTGCTGTATACTTTTGCTTCAATTGCTCGTAAGTAGACAAAACTTCTGGATCAATGCTCTTTAGTTTAGTTAATGGGTCAGTAGTTCCGGCACTCATGGCTACTAATATTCACGTAGCAGTAGAAGGTGAGCGCCCATCGATGACCGAGCGGTTTACCTTCTCGTTACCATACCGTGACACGATATGAACATTTTTTCATCATTTCTTGTCCCTAATCATCATAGTATATCATTGTTCCTTGTACTAAACATCGCGGCGCTCGAATCTTTGAAACCAAGTTTTGGGTATGTTGCGTGGTTGGCACCAACGTAGATTCTACCGTTAAGTTACAGATGCAATTAAGGCCATTTCAGGCATCAAACTAGCGAGCATGCAGTTGACTCGACCGAAACGTT
>JAULKQ010047164.1:0-25646 GCA_032356285.1 Smithsoniella earleae | reverse complement strand
GTGGGAATGTATCATATCCTTGCCAGGGATTGACATTAGATAATTGGATGAATAATTGACCTTGTAACATGTCCTTAGAACTTGTTTCAGCAGTAGCAGGCAACATCTCGTCTAGTCTCCCTCATTGGCTCAGTAGGCTTGTTCACCCATTATCCTTCATTACATGTTAGTATTGATCCTATATCTCTATAGTTACACAAGACTAGCCTTTCTAGAGCTACTACCAAGTTACCGCAATGTGGATGATTCTCGAATGACATAAGCTTGTGCTCACATTCTTTATTACAAGCCATGGTTCATCTTGACCTTTGAGGGTACCTCTGCAAGCTCTTGCAACCGTGAAATCATCCAGTACATTTACAGTTTGATCGCATTAAGCATCGCGATGGACCTGAGAGAATCCTGGTGCTGAGTTGGATATAGTATTATCTTCAGGAACATTCTAGGAAAGTGCGTGCAATTTCTCATTGAAGTGCAGTACTCCCACACTGCTTGAAAAATTCTGTCTTGGTCTCGACAAGATCTGATATCCCATAAGAATGACACTGTTCTCAGGTGAAGCTTCACATAATCAACACGTCAGCCACAGTGTAGCGATGGCTTCAGAAGGTTTGTTCAACATGCAGAGGCAGGTGACGGCGCGGTCATGGGAGTCGTCCTTGTCCTTGCCAGGAGATGACCCTGAGCTTCCCTGCTCTGTCAGGCGCAGCAAAGACACCATAGGGGGCACACAGTCTGCCTTTTCCTTCTGCAGGGCTGCCTTCGAGACAGGGTCAATGCTTGACGGAACAGCCATGCGAAGCAGCAGCTTCGCCAAAGTTCTACACAGGCAACGGCACTCAAGAACGTATCACCTGCGACAATGAGCAACCGCAGAGGCATGGTGGCCATATCTGTGGTAGTAGTGCTAGTTGCTGGCACCTCTGTCATTGTAACTTGGGTCACATATGTCCCATCAGACAGACAGTACGTGTGGTCGAACTTGAACTGCACATGGTGATGCTGATGGAACACTTGTGTCTCTCCGCTCTTTCTTCACTTCCTCTGCACACTCATGCCGCACTTACCACATGATAGCATTCCGCATTTCATGACTGTAAAGGTTGATACTTGCTCACTTCTCTTATTGCTATTGTGTACATTTCAAGTTACTTGTTACATACAGTTGGGAATCCTATGTACTGAAAGGTGTGTCACAATTAACCATAAGCATACACATACATATATAAAAAATGTATACGAACAGACGCTGAGATATTGTGAGCAGATCCCTTAGGATCTGCATGAATAGCCACCAGGGGACTAAGCATCATGGATCGAAGAAGGTTGGCTTTCTCACCAGGGAGTGCCACAGGGATGGACAGGGCCTCCTAGGAGTCTTCTGCTTGGTCTCAACGAGACCCGATATCCAAGAAGAACGACACTGTTCTCAGCCAAAACTTCACATAATCAATTGATGGTAGATCAGCATCTTGAGGTACGACTGGAATTCAGTTGGGTAGTCAGGAGTTGAATCAAGTTGATACTCTCTCCTGTGACAGGGCGTTTCGTGTATTCGACTCGGAAAGAAAAGTGACAGTACCTTTCATCGGTCAAACACAATTGATCTTGCCGAAGGTATCAATGACGACCAACAAATCACGCATCATACCAGGGAGCGTTGAAAGAGACAAGGTTACTACGTGAAATGAAACATATCCACTGAAGTGACTCTTGAACTTTGCAATATGACGGATATTTCAAAGGAATACTAGGTTACAAATATATACAATTTGAAGAGGAGCGTAAAAAAAAAGGAACAGTATTCTTGATTGTAACTACTAAAGAGTGCTCTCCCCTGTCTGCAGCAGATATCTTCCCCCCGTATGTGTACAAAATGCTATAAATACGGATGAATGATTGAAGGATTCAAAGCTACCATTCGCCGCTTTCCCTAGATGTTGAAAAATGCTCCCGTTTGATACCTGTTTTGGATAATCAAAATCACATGCTCTCCAAAATATTAACTGCACCCAATGCTATCTAAATGACAAGGGATAGTTTACAAGGCACATGGTCGCAATTTGCTATTCCCATAACCAGTAGGATGTGTGTCTTTCCAGTCATCACGTGCACGCTGAGCCTTTAGTTCTTCCTCCTCAATGGCATCATCATCCATGCTTGCTTTGATTGCCTCCTGCTCTTTGCGATGTTGCTCTGCTAGATGCTCCCTTGCCTCCATCTGAACAGCATGAGAAACAACATGCTGACCTGGGTGAAATCAGCTGAAACACATTTGGAGAAAGAAAGAACTAGGTACCTGGGAGTCTGTAAATCTCAACATAAAAAAGTATCAAAACCAATCGAAATATTTCTTCCATATTAACTCTCAAACTCAAGTAAACAGAAGTTAACACCCAGACATAGATAATAGAAAACCCCTTAACTACACACCTCTCTCAGTTCAATCATTCCAGCTTGCTCTACAGTGTACTTCGGAAGAATGTGACTGGGCTTGAATACTTGAGCTTGCAGATCAACTTTCTTCGATGAAAGTTTGTTTGCGATGTCTACCAACTTCTCCACCATTTTTTTATTTGCAGCTTTCACATCAGGCTCTTCCTCTACAAAACAAACTGGTATGGCCCCATCGATACTTTATTTAAGTTAGCAGGAATATGGCAACCTTTCAGAGCAGCAATTGATGACATTTTGGTGCGGATGGTCTGCGAAGCTAACCTTTCGTGTTAGCATCCTTCTCAGGACCGTCGCCCTCTTTCTCCGCTCTCATTTCGAGCATAGGAATCTCTTGGTCCAGCATATTTATGGCTTGAACGCTTTTAATTGTTGCTAGTTTAACCTTCGATATCCACATTTCTCTTTCATTTTCTTCGTCCCCCTCTGTACCAGTGGAACTTAAAACACATTAGCGCAAAATATCATGATAACGGAGTTATACGAGGACGAACCTATCCCTTGATTCTTTGCCTTGTCCAAAATTCCTTGTAATGTCTTTATTTTCTCATTCAAAGCTGTTTCCTGTCGCCGTTGCTCTATTTTCTCACGTCGGAGTTGACTGGGATCCCCAGTTTCCTCTTCGCTAAAACGCTTGAATGCAGTGGTGACAGTTTGATGTAGCAAACTGTAACCATCACAGGAGGAAAGAAAAGCCAAGTACAGATTTTTCGCACGTCGCAAAGAGTTTAAACGTCGTGCTGACTCACGAGTTTCGTTCAGCACGTCTGCTTGAAAAAATGGAACCAAGAAGTACCTGTAGCGTGCATGTACTCGTTTGACAACAGATTTAATTTAGATTCTCAATATTTCTTAGCCACGATGGTGTTGGTGAATGAGCTTGAGCAACGTGTAGTCACATGAAAAGAAAAACAAATTGAGTGGCAAGCAAGCTCTCAAGTAGGTGTAATTAAAAAGTTCAATTTAAAGTGTTTTCTGTATGTGTGTACAGGCATACCGTAAGGAATCTGTAGGCACGTCGTCTAACTCCTCATTTCTAGAAAACACTGCCTCCGAGTCAATCTTCGAGCCGCATGATTGAAGAAGTCCTTCAATCTTGAACAACAGCTTTTGAGCTAATTCTAAGTCAGATGGCAGTGAATTCAGCTTGAGGTGCGCTGCAGAGCAAATGAAAAATAAATGGTGAAGCGGCAATTCATCCGGATTATCCCTGTTTACAAATGTCCAGTCCGTCATGGTTTTACATTAAAACATATGTATTGCCTCAAAACCAAGTGAGATGTCCCCGACGTTCTCAGCGACTGAAACGGCGTTGGATGGACTATGTGAAGTAGATCAGCTAGTGTGCACGCTCTCTCTAGTGAATTTTCCCTTACACTTGCGTACACTCTCCTACATGTGCAAAACTATTGAATGTCTGATTCAGAAGATAGCTTGCCATTGCACCAAAGCATGGTTCTGTTCTCTTTTCGTAACCCTCTCCATTGTACTTGCTATGCAACAGCGGGGCGCGTGTTGGCCGCATTCCGGATGACCATGACTCGTTTTATACCTGCCATCCAATTCCAGCATAAGAAATAAGAAAGTCTTCGTGAATTTTGTATTAGTCACTTGTCGCTCGTTCCGCGTGTCGTTTATAGAGCAGGACTCCCACAACGTTTGGAGACACTCACCATTGACCACTGGTGCTGGCGACAAGTTCCGTGCCGGAATTGTTTAGTAATGTGTTGGCAAGATAAGTGGCTGCATATAAAGAATCCTAAAAAGTACTTCCGGTTATATTGGTTGCTGCTGTTCAGTGTTGTTCCTGTGCTTTCATAGTCTTACTCGAGGTATCACGTGTACTTGATGGTGTGTGTTGGTTAGCACTTGCTAAACATGCAAATCGGCCCGCGCACAGTTATTCCCGTCCCAGTGCATAGATTCGTGACATGAGATTTAATTTAACGTGATAGTGCACAGAGTGCGTGTTGAGAATATTCGGGAAATGAGTACCATGATTGCTGTGCACATGCGAAGCTCGCGAAAAGGCGATAGACTAAAGACCACACATCATGTACGACTAATGCTTCGCGCCATTAGATATGGACAGGGATATTATAGATATCTGAGTACAAACGAGGCAATGTTATGCTGGTGCGGATATCTTTCCTGATTGCTGTGAATCCCAACAGTACTAACAAGTGGAGTCTCGCAAAAATGACGGTGTATCTTGTACACTAGTCAACATTGAGTTTCTTAAAAGTCACGTAGAACTTGCGCTTGAGTGTAAGTTGTGGGGCATACATGGTACTCTCTGCTGTATTCCGCAAGCTGATCTGGGCTGATCACCGACAGTGACACATCCCACAAACGCGCACATGAGCTAGGACCGCTGTAGTTTCTTTCGGCCATCACACCGCTTCCGTGAGAATACGTTTGCATATTTGCGGATGACACAAGTTTTTCTCAAAACTTTCTGCTGAATTATTTTCCAAGTGTATATACTTGGACAAACGCCATGGAGTAATGGGCAGATCTTTCAAAACACCCTAGCACCCGGGGCTTGACATGCAAAAAATTGGGTCTCGTAAGTTCTGGTAGTCTGATGTCCCATCGAGCGCACTAACAAGTCATCTCATTCATCGCTTACTCCCCACAGCTCCCTTTGAAATTGGATTCCCCTACACACACTCTACTCTAGAAATGATCCTACCCTGTTCACTCATGAGCTCCTTTTACCCTAGATCCTAGCCTTCTTTGCTCACAAGTTCATTATATCATTTCGTAATCCTCCCCTTCTCTTTCTTGTGCCCTTAATTTGCAATCGCAATTCAAGCAACTGCTAGCATCATACCAGAGTACAGACAGTTGACTCAACTAGAAATTTCTACGTATTCATCTCAACAGGAGACATGTGCTCCTTATTGGAAGCCACACCCTATACTTGTTGCTAGTGATCCGAAATAGCACTAAAACAAGTATCTATTTCCCTTGATGATAAACACTAATATCCATATACAAGAATCTCACCAACGCTACTTTTGACATGTTCCCACTAGTGCACACACATACTGCAAGTTTAATACACCCATCAACTGGTGACCCTAGCCTTCCATACGTCCCAGCACTAAACAGAATAAACCTGTACCCCTCATCCCCTATTCTCGCATGCCTTCTTCGCTTTTCTGCATCCTTTCTCTCAGCTAGTGCACCTGCTTTCTTGCTTGCTGCACTTCTCAGGGTGGCACTAGCAGGATGCACCACTGAGACGTCCACATGAAGGATGTCATTGAGGGTCATCACAAGCACATTGCCTCTACTCTCGTATCCTTCCTCCCCTGGCTGGATGTCACGGAGGTGACGGTTAAATGGTTCTAGCACTGTATCAAGGCCTGCCTTCTGTCAGCCGTATCTGATTTTGGATGAAGTTGTGGTGCAAGGTTCGGCTTCTGCTAATTTTGGAGCAACCAATGGCGTGGTGGATGCTAGGACCCCTGTGTCCGCTAGGACAGGCACATTCACTATTTGTTAGAGGTGCTAGAGTGACCCGTAGAAGAAACCGGAGGGCACTCTGGAAGGTTACATTTTCTATAACCCAGGTCTTTCCCGCGCCCTTGTCGATGTAACAGAGTCGCCAACAAGGTACCAAGCTAACGAGATGAATAAACAATTGGAATTTTCCTAGTGTCAGTTGCGAATCTGCGTTGTGATGTGTCCTCTCAGCACACCGCTAGGTATCCCTTACGAACACTGGCTTGGGACATTATGTGTTGGTTCGAAATAAGATGAATTCGAAATACGGAAATTTCTTGCTGTTTATTCCGTTCGTGTTGATAATATGACCCTCACAAAGCCTTTCTAGGTACCAAAGAGCACTCAGGCAGAAGGGTTGACAAGAAAAGAGTTCTGGAGGTGTGGCGCAAGCATTATGTTTAGTGGAAAGAGATTTTCCATAACAATGTCACATACGTAGGAACTTATACACTTTCCCTTTCTACGTATGTGAGCCGTGGTCAACAGCCAGTGTTGACTCAAGAGATGCCAATCGCCACCCAGGTAGCTTCATTCGTTCAAAGGCCAAGAATGGTGTACCAAAAAAGAGAGTGCCGAAGAATTGCTACGGTGCTACTTGTTGTACGAGAAACCGAATTTTGGCCATGATATCTCCACGTTAGAGTAGTTGGAGTAGCGGGAAGTGTACCCATCATTTCGCGGCAGGTCTCGAGGAAGCACGTTATCCTCAGCCCGCAAGATAAATCCAGTGTGTCATGCTTATTTATTTTTGAATCGATACCCAGCTATCCTTTGCTGTGTTTTAATTCCAGTTAACAGATGTTCATTTTATCAGAGCGTAATCCTGAGCACCCAATACATGCACCAGCCACACAGAGGAATGTGAATTGTCCTACATATTGTGTTATTAACCGATGGCTAGAATGTCCCCCGTGCGTAATTCACTATGAGGCCACATTAGTGTTCTCTAGCATTTTCATAACCGCAATCCTCTTAACGAAGATAAGCTCTACTTCAGATTGTTTCATAGTCCCATCTAGTACGCCTGAAGATCATAACGACTTTCCATATTGGATTTCACGAAAGCAATCTGCTCCTACCATGTATCAGTGTTTTCCGTCGTCTTACACGCGACATCAACTACAGTATCCAACGTCTCACAGCACAAGAGCCAGCGCTCTCAAACTTTGTTTTGTTACGCTCATTCATTGTTCAGATGGGGTGTTGCTGGTTATGTGTGGAGAAGCTCGTGTAGGTCGGTTACACTTTTCCCGCACTTCTCGAAATAGTTGCTCATGACTGTGTAGAATCACGCAAACAACTGTAGAACCTTAAAATTGGGCAGTAAATAGAAAGTTTAAGAATACTTGCGAACTTTGAGTTGTAACAGGGCCCCATGCTTGTCTCTACTTGACGGTAGTCTGAGGCGACCGGTGTAGGCAATACATGCAGATAATCATCTTGGCTTGGAACATAATCATCATTCTCCATGCAGTGGGACTCAATATCATGTCCAATCCTAGAACTGCCTCACTGATTTTGTCTCATCGTATTACATCATTGGCATTAGAGTAGTCAATAGTACTTCAACTAGATGTAGCTGTTCTCTTTTAGATGTAACTGTCTTCTCTGCAGATATAACCCCCCCACATCCCATGAAACAATTTTATTGGACAGAAATATGAAGTGTGATGTAATGGATTCAGAAGGAGGAATTCGTGAAGCATCACTGCAACCATAAACTTGCGTGCTGAAATAAGTTTTATTAAGTTAATATTGAATGGATACAAACAGAAGACTTGGCAGAGGTTCATGTTGGGCACATCGCTTGTGCTGAGTTCACTCCACAGCGCGCATCATTTCATTACACAGAGTTGCAAAGTTGAACTCCAGGAAAATACTGCGTCCTCTACTGTTTGACACTCCGTAATTTAGGAGATAGGGTAATGACAATTATTTGTTACTGCGTACATAGCTACCCGCCAACTTCTACACTAAAGAAATAATGGCATAAGCTGATCAAAGTACTGGAGAAAATATGCTTAGATATTGCACACGAACTCACAACCATACGGAAAACTCCTCAAGCTGCCACTGGTTCATCCTTCACAGGCTTGCCGCGCCAGAATACCGCTAAACCTGACCCCCCGATTGCCATGAATACTACAGAAACTGCTGATGGGACCGCAACAAGAGGATCAGCAAAATGTTGTTGTGCAAGCAAGAAACCAAGTGCTGCAGACTGCATTCCGGTTTCAATAGAGACTGTTCTAGAAACTTTCTCGGTAAAGTTCAGGCACTTGCAGATAACATATCCAAGAGCAAACGCTGCTGCGTGAAGCAATCCAACGGGTAGGCAAAGTCGAAGTCCATCTGACTTCAAAATCGCAGATACCTGCCCTACAGGCGAAGCACACAGCATTGTTGTGAGAACAACGCCAATAAGAGGCAAAAATGGTCGGATTTTCCTCACGATCGGGTTGAAAAGCTCGTTGAGCGAGACCCCAACAATTGTTGGAACTAAAACCACCTGAAAGACGTCCTTAGCCATCTCTACAGCGTTGACCGGTACAAGAGTGCCTGCAAGAAACGACACAATATCAGTCAGTGAAAGTGATTTCTACGCGTAATAAACGATGACGACGTACCAGCCAGGACCTTGGTGAGCATAGGGGTCATCAAGATCGCTCCTATTGTCGATGCGGAAGTCATAAGAACAGATAAAGCCACATCTCCATGTGCAATAAACGTAGCGACGTTGGAAGCTTGCCCACCAGGGCAGCAGGAAACCAGTATCAAACCAACCGCCAGAGCATCAGGCAGCGTCAGAAGCTTCGCAATGACGAATCCTAACAAAGGTTTGACAAAGTATTGTGCGAAGTATCCTACCAAAATTGGGGCTGGTCGAGCTACACACTGTTTAAAGTCGTTGACCGTAAGCGTCAAACCCATCGCTAACATAAGGAATCCCAGTCCGAGCGTGAATAACCTCGACGAAAACCAAGTTACGGCCTCGGGGCTAGTTATTCCAATTGCTGCGCCAATAAACACCCACAATGGAAACAGAGTGGCAAGCTTGTCTGCTAGCTTTTCAATTGCACTGGGTTCTTCCAAGTCAACAGCGTCAACTGGTTGACTGAGCGCCGCATCTGAGCTTCCACCAGCAGCTGCCTCTGCACTGCAACTTACCCACCTAGTATGACACAATTGAGGTTTAATGCTGCATTCTGCGCGCTTGAACAGGTTCTGTTGCGGCCTAACGCTAATTCGCCGGCCTCGCGGTTTGCAAGTGACAACACTGGGAATTACACTCATGACTTCAAACTAGTCGTGGAGCTATACTTCCAAGGTACTGTACTCCCTATCCATTCACGGCACGCTTATATGAGTCTGCATCGTTTGACAGTGATGTCGCTCCTGGTCAGATCGCATGCATCTACAATGTTTTTCACACTTTTTTTCACAAAGAAGCAAACGAACAAACACTTTCTGTCAAAATGCGGAAATTTTCTACATCGAATCTCTTCATCGTAACTCGCGCAGGAAACTAACTAGTGCTCTTCGCACTTTGGCAGTCATTTACATTAACAGTTACCATAGCTCGGGTGCGAGTTCGGGTTCATCTTCTGTAGCAATGGGATTCAATGGAGTAGAAGGTGTACCGGGACAATTTCGCTTGTAAATCAGATGGTCTACTCGATGTTTTCTTATTAAAGCCTGCATATCCTCTTCAGAGACACCACAGCACTTCCTTACAAAGGTGAATATTGGGAGCAGGAACTCGTTGTGATCTTTCATACCAATACCGTGGGCAAATGAGGCAAAGGCTTGCACTGTTGATGTCAGCAATGGCGCATGAAGTGTGTATCCATCCTCAAGGAGTTTCTTCACCTGCATATCAGACTTGGTGGTTGCACTTTATCACAATTTACCACTGCAGAGTCTGTGTACTAGGGAAAGCACATGTTGTAGACACAAGAGAGATGGTGGGTCTGAGGCTTTCTGAGCCTGTATAAGCAAGCAGAGTTGGCTGTAGAACTTCTCTAGTATATGCACATCTTCAAGCTGCAATGTCATTTGATTTCTTCGAGATGGAGCAACATCATTGTCAACCTGGTCCATGAACACTTTTGCTTGTTCAAACGGATTAGTTGGTGGGCAACCAAGCACTGCACAAGCTGGTCGACTTCCCAAGGCGTAATCCAGCTCTGACACAACAGCATTGTATAAGCCAGCTGAGAGCTTAGCCTGTGTTCTTGCTTGGTATCGACCCTCGAGCCTTTGCCACAGAACTTTCTGCAGATACCAAACCACCTCAGATACTCAGATACTATGTCAAGACTAAAGATCTATACTCGGGAACAAATCACATTCAAAGTCACTTGAGCAGATTCAACAGCATCAACCTTCTGGAGAATGTTGTTGGCCATTCACCTGAATTTCCAAATTAGCTTTCTTTTGGATGTGTGCAAAATGTTGGCGCCACCCAGACACAGGGCTCCCACTGTCTGGTGATGGTGGCTTTGGGGACAAAGCAGCCCAATCAGGTTCACGATGCAAATGAGCATGCATGTCAAGACTATCTCTGATGATACCTGGCTTGTCTTGTGCATGAGAGTCAAGAGATGTTTGTACGAATTCAGAATCTGTAATGACATCCACAACAGAGGCCTGCAAGAGCACCAGGAGTGAAGCAGTACTGCGATTTTGGATTTAACAAGGCATTCAAAATGAGAAAATTATCACCAATCTTTTATCGCTGGATATGTCAGACCGCATGGACATCGTTGCTCTACCGAAGTTTTGTAATTGTTGTTTGGTTGATCTTTCTGGCCTAATCTCACTGTCTTGCGCCAATGCCATTTTATGTGGTTCAGTCACACATGAACTCGTCTCATCTGGGACACACTTCAGTGTCGGGCACTGCGGTGTGGTAACTGATGGATCACTTTCAGTTGCATTTCTGAGAGCTGCCTTTATCTTGGACCTTATTATTCCAGCAACATCAGTACGCTGTTTGATTTTCTGATGTCCATATTGTGCAGTGTCATGTCTATCTGTTGATGCTACAACGTCATTAACCCATGATGTTGATATCTTAGCTGCTTGCCTCCTTGCAGTTGCACCAAGAATGGCAGCCTGCACTTGATGTGAACTGATGCATGCATATTAGCCATGAAATTCCCCTGGCAGTGCTTTACCTCTGGAAAGCACGAGTCCCCTTCTGGCTGTGGAGGTACTCGGACACTGTGCAATTCCTCTAGTAATGGTGAAACATGCCCCCTCGTTGGATGTCCAGGGTGTGAAGATTTTAAGGTGTGACTCTCTATTTTGTGGCCTGTTCTGTTGTTCTTCTCGTTGGTGACTGGATGATTTGTGGCATCTCTTCGGGTGCGGAGCCATCCAAGATCTTTGGACAGCTACAAGATGAGTTCGTGTTGAAACCGTAGCCAAGATGCTAGCAATTTTGAACGGTGCAAGGGTAGCAGCACACGTGTTCAACCGAACCACCAAGAGGATGATATGGTTTTCCAAAGGGTGCCCATACACCAGCCGCATGTTTTCGGTGCTTTCCAGCAGTTGTTAGAAGCCCCGTTACACGCTACAAGATGGAGAATTGTACTTAAACACCGCCACAACGACTACGTACACCGTGGAACACGTGAAACACATTAAAACTACCTGTCGCGCCTCTGCCTCAATGTCATCGTCAATTTGAGGTTTAGGTGGTTCAAGCCACCCTTTCTTTCTCAGCTTCGCCGTACGACACTTCTCCGCTAACTGATACGCAGCGTATACTGGATCCTTGGCCAATTTGACGTATTGCTGTTTGTGCTGCCTCAAAATTGCTTTACAAAACTGTTCAGCAGAAGATGCCTGGCCTAGTGAGTTCTTCACCTTGTCAGAGGCTGAACCAGAACCAGGTGGCCCATGCCCATAGACGGTCGGAAAATGAAAGCCAACGTGCATATCTTCAAAAAAGGAAGTTCACAATCGGGAAATTTTCTTCTGCTGAGCTGCCGATGATGGGAGACAGCTGTGTATCATCTGGTTTTACGCCTACATAATATTGTTCTACATGTGTACCAGTTCCGCGTCACGGGACAGATGATTCACGCTTCTAGCCTATTTTCTACAGTATCTGCATAGTTTCAAGTCCAATTACTGAATGTTCTGTAAACAGTTGTTGCCATGGCCAGTGCACTCAACATTTTTACCGGTTCTGCTCAATGCAACGTACTACCTCACCGGACCACTGTTCCATCGTGACCTGTAAGAACATGCTACTTCCCGCTCAATTTCATGTGACCTTGAGCTGCACGATGTCCCAGATGATTTATCATCTGGACCGGAAAAAACCACAACATTTTATGCATGAAGGCCTCCGGTCCCAAGTATGCATGTAAACACGTGCCTGTATCTGCTTAAATCCAATACAACTGATTGCTTCAAACTCATTGCTTGGAGTAAAAGCGGAACCGTTTGAGAGTACGAGAAACTCCATTCCGAACTTGGACAGCAGTGAATGGTGCCAGATCTCAGCATCGCTCTGCAATTTCTGCTTGGTAAAACGCTTGTAGGTCCAAAATCAGACATATTCCGCTGAATAGTGCCCCAAACTAGTAAATTAAGCTCTACGCTCTTAATAGTATTGTGATGCGCGTGCCTACTTCCCGCAATGTTGGATCTATTCCACGTGCACAGTTCGTGGCTCTGCGCGCACGTCGCCAATCCTGGAACCAATGCACGCACCTTGACAACTCTCCCAGTACGACTTCCCGTAAGTTGATTGTAGCTCATGGCAAAGGTAAGATGAGGATGCGGCAGGGTGGTGCTCGACAACAGGTTGCAAGGCCACCAACCCCCCCAGTTGACCCGGATAATGAAGAATTTGTCGTTTTCGTACGGGCGACGAAGCTACCACGATGGGTTCCTTTTACAATAGTTAAAGGGGGGACACAAGCTAATTTACTCGTGAAAGCAATGCAAGGAAACTTTGGGAAAGAATTTTACAGCACTACCCTGATAAACAACATAGCGCAGGTGGGGACTAATTCAATCGCAACTTTCCTTCTAATTTAGAATTTGAGCCAGACTTCATGCCGGAACAGTCAAGACGTTTGATGTGGGTCGAGTTACACTCAGGTAAACGTGAGTGATGGCACACTCACACTTTTCATGTGCAGGCTGTGTACAAAGACAAAGAGAAAATAGTTAGAAGCGTGAGAGACAACTTGCCAGGATACAAATCATTCAGTGACTTCGAGTTTGGTTTCAAAGTTCGTAATAAGGAGAAGCCAGAATCATGGATAGATTCTGATGATGTCATAGTGCTACCCAAAGAGGAGGATGTGCCATCTGGACCTTTGGAAGGATTCACGAACTCAATATCCAGTCTGTTTAAAGGTGGAAAATAGTGTAATGTAACATTCACCTCACGAGGATACTTTTTTGCTTCTGTATGATCCAGCACAGCACATCATTGTCATGCTCTCGCTAGAATTACACAGCTATGATGTATGAAAGTTGAACAATTATTAAATGACCAAAATGAACTCAGGCATGAGTTTGGTTTTCTTTTGAACACACTATATTGCTACAATGAATAAAGAATCCAAAGCAAGGAAATGAAAGTTTAGTTGGGATTCAAGTCAATTGCTCGGCCCACTCCCACAGCTGTAGAGCAGGACCTGTCTTGGCGTCAAGGGAAGAGAGGGCTTCAATCACAGTGCATTTGATCTCACCCACACAAAGTTTGCTTATTTGATGGGCTTCTTTTCCAGATAAATGCATGAGCATGAATCCTGCAAGTGAAACACAGCTTGATGGTGTTGACGAAAAGTTTGTCATTGACAAACTCTGCAACACCATGTGTTCCTTGCACAGAGGTTAATGAAAGAAACGAAGCCATTACCTGCTAGGAGCCCCATTAGTTGTCGGCCATTGAACGAACAGTCAACATGTTCGCAGTTTCCATCAAGGGATTCATGCCTTGTTTCGTTTTGGTGTACATTTTGTGAAATCATATGGTGGCAAAGAACTTCCAGGAATGTATTAGAGGCCTTGTTGGGTCTGCTAGAAGGCGACTCTGAATTAGTCTGCAACCCAATCTTTCTGTTAGATGACACTCTGATCTCAGCCAGCTTCAACACCATCAGCAGAATCCTGCTCCAATACTTACAGTCAGCTTCACAACACCTGTAAACTGTGGAAGTTAGCTCGGCTGCGACAATTCTCTTTCTCCTCACCATTGTACAATTTTTTAGATCTGAGCTTTGTCAAACTGTTCAAATTCTTGTCCAGTAATTTCCAGTTTTTACTTGGTTGTGCGGCCACTGATTCACACTGATATCGTCCACTATTTTGGTCAAGTACATCCATGCTAGAAAGATCCACATTGCCACTTGGCTGCCTGCTTGAATGTGCTGACATCGGGGTTTTGTCTCGTCCAGCACAGGAGTGTAATTTGACAGATTCATGGCTTGACGCTGAATTCCTTGTACTGGATTTATTAGGCAATTCCAAAGTCGCAAGTGAATGTGCTACTTCTGGATTGCACTCAATGATATTGATGAGCAGACAGAGAGACGAGATGATGATGGATGGTTTTGTGAGAACCTTTTGCTCATAGTGCAATGTTAGCACTTGTTGTAATAGTGATGCAAGTACAGGAAGAGTCAAGCCTGAACCAAAAATAATGCTCATTTCAGGACACCTGTACAGATACTGACAACCTGAGTTCAAGAAAATGTGAAGTACATTCTCTAGATCCTTGGATTACTTAGAAGCTGCGTACCCATCGGTCAAATTCACGCATAAGTTCAAGACCTGTTGCACGATTTGAAGTTGTAAAGATGACACAGAGGGATCTGTGCACACTGTTGAAATGCTGGTCAGAATAGATTCTGCAGCCGGTGGAGATGAAGAAGAGAAGGCTTGCGCACATGTCTTGATAAAAATTTGCCGAGTACTTCCGATGACCGCTGATGCTTGTGTAAGAATAGAGGTAATGTGGCTACATACCCTACAGATCACCGTCGCAATGCCAATACGAAAGCAAGAGTGGGTCAGCGACTTTCGTATAGTTGGGAAATGTCCTCACAGTTAGTTCTCACACCATAAATTGTCAGAGTTACGCTGAGTTGCCCAGCTCGCCAAGGCTGCGTTTAACTCTTGTACCATACGCCCGCATAACTTGTTTCCACGCCAGAGTTCCATCGATGCTTTCATGCTCGAATGATAAAGCAGCTTTCTTGTGATCAGTATTGCCAATAGTTGTGGGGTTGCTCGATGGCTTGGAAGGTCAACGGTGCCACACGCAGGTGCCTGCGTGTGGCTCAGCTTATACCTTGAGAGGACACGCAGCATTCGAGTCAGGAAATTCTGCTGCTGCGATCAAACTCATCGTACCTTGAGCCTACCACGCACATGCGATATTGCCATGTCCATAAATCGACAAGTTTTAGTCAAAGAGCGAGTCGGTGTTAATTGGTGCACTGTACGCTTCTCTTTGATACCAGCCGCTAACAGACATTGCAACTGCTTGATATGGATAAAATCAAAACTGCGCTTTATGGACTCCGGGGACCCTGTTACCCAAAAGAGCGCACTCGCTGTTGCAAGGCACAGAGGAACCCACTCATTTATCATGCCTCCTTCAGATATGGCACACAGCAGCAAGTTGAATATGGTGGGCCAAGCTATTGTATGAAAATTCCCAGAAGAAAGTTTCAGTCGTTTCCCTCGTACGTTGCGAGTCTCATTACTTTCCTCCACAATATTACACAATGCAGATGCTGCCACGTCCCAGTCTGTAAAGTTCTCTACGCAGAGAAGATGCAAAAACTCGTCTTCTGCCTCAAGCAACTGCGCCTTATTCTTTGTTTGCGCGAGACTACACATACTGCTCAGTCCCAACTGCCCGCACAAATTTCATGGCCTGCACAATCGACATCGGGCGCAAACATGGCATTTGTCTTGTGTTGGATTGAGTTCCGACAAAGCTGTACTTCAGTTATTCAACGCCAGTGTCCTCGATGTTTTTCATCAAGAGTTGGAGAACTGAATTATGCGGAGTTAGGGTGTACATCGGGATGTGATGTATCGCGACACCTTTCATAAAGAAAGACACAGGCAAAAAGTAAGATTGCACGTTCAAACAATTAAGTTGCAATTATAACTATCTTTTTTTACAGTTCACAGCGACGTTTGACTCGTGATCGTCGTTTGGTTTGGCTGCCCACCCTTCAGCTCGATTTACTCTGCTGTCAGCTTCGTTACTTAATTTGTACAGCCTGCCCCTGTGCCAAATAGTTTCCCTTCTGATAGTCAGTTCTACATTGAGGCAAATTCCTGGAGTGATGCCAAGTAAGAAGCATGCTGAACTCTGGAAAATCATGTCATAGTTTACCCCAGCTCCCCTGATATAGTCTGACATCCACCTAGGCTGTGTTCGCAAGTGTTCGCAAAGTTATGATTAGCACTTTCTAAGCAAATTACTAACTAACTTGCTGAAATTGCTGAAGGGGTTCCTGGTGTTCAAGCTCCAATGCCATGACAGAGATCCAATGCAGCAGGTTAATTACAGTCGTGCTCCGTCAGTCATTATTCCCTCAGCTGAAGCTAATAACAACTGACATTCTGCTGAAGCAACACCAGGCGTAACTACTGCACAGAATATCACATTAGCGCGCCATGAATAGGTGCAGGCTTAGCAGTAAGGAGGCATGCAATGTTTGTCTTTCTATTGTACACCAGTATGTCAGTGAAGGAAGGTGTACATCCAAAGGATCTTTCCATTGTGGCTTGCCACACTTCCCTCTAAGAACTTTGTTCCTCCTAACCATTATGACTCCTGCATACATCATCAGGAGACGAATAGAGCATTATCATTGCCTGATTCTTTCAATGCAAAGTTATTTCAATCTATTTATCCATTTCTTGTTTGACCACAGCGGTCGCATTCCTGGCAAACAATCTTTGAATAACCGAACAGACGCTGCTTCTGCAGGTAACATGCTCAGCAAGGCGTTTACATGGAAGCACTTTATTTATCAGCTTTAATTTATTCAAAGTCTTTATTTATAAATCACCCTTGCTAATTTGATCGAGCTGGTACTCAAAGCCTGGAACATGTGTGCACATGTCAAGTAACACACTCAATACACAAGAAATGAGGGGTACGCAAACCTTCGTGAAAAAAAGTAGGATATCAAGAATAGATGGAAATTGTGCATTAGGTACTGTTTTGAAGCTCCTTGGCGTACTTCTTCACCCCGTATGTACTGATAGTCACAGAGTGTCAACACATGGTATACACGCGTACCTCCCCCTTTTATTCATTTATTTTTGGAATGATAGCAGGCCACTTCCACTCAGGTTACACACAATGCAATATCAGCCGATCAGATCTCTTCTACGTGTTCTCTCACAAAGCTCGTAGAGACTATGTAAGAAACAATTGGTTTAAACGCCCAATTTATGCCGCATAAAATATGTTTCAACTAGGAAAAGACTGCTCTTAAGCAACCGTGAACAGCCGCACTGGGTTCTGACACAAGATCAGGATCTAGAGAACTAAGCACTTGGTGGCTTGATGAGCGCTTGTAGAAGCTGGAACCTACTCCTACCTTCACTGGGACATCCTGTAAGCTACTAAGACAGTCATGCGAGCTTCTACGGCCCAGTCCCTTTACCAACTGTGCAGACGCACATACATCTACCTTCGTGAAATTCTGCATGCCAATGTAATGCGTCACAGCCAACGATTTTGTGCGGACTGGGACAATTGACAACTGGTTCCACAAAGGGCTTCCGTCTTTTGCGAAATTAAGTAAGGTGCCACAGTATGAGCGCCCCAAAGTGATTGCCCTGCACCAGAAAATCAGTTAAGGATTTTTTACAACAAAACAACAATCACAGTGAAGAGAGGTACAAAAATGAACTTCAAACATCGATGTACAGTGCAGATGTTACATGATGTGCGACTTGTTAGTTCCAACACATATCTTGAAATGGGAATAGCATCAACCTGGGCCAAATCTTGTCATTCAAAGGGTTTTGTACTGCAAACAGAGTAAGGGCTCTTGTATGTAGGCTTGCTGGCCATGGCAGTCAAAATATCTGTAGCATCAAGGGTAATATCATATTTCATCAACTCGCTCAATTCGCTTCTTCCTTCAACTGTGCATTTTAAAATTTTATTTGTGCGGTAGCTTGCATTGGCCCTTACATTGGTGGCGTCCATGGTGTCCATTGATCCTTTTTGACACCAAGCACATTGATGCATTATATTGATAGTTCTCTTGAAGATTCAAATTTCAAACATCACATGGTTGTGGTGTCAGCAGGCACATACCGACTCCCATGCAAGGGTTTAAAATTTTGGAGAATCAGATGGACCCAGCTCATGGCCTCTGGTATTTTTTTTACACAAGCTGCTTTAGGCCAAATATGGTTAGCCAGGACTTTCCCAGGACCATGTTCTAATCCTCAAAACATCAAGAAAAAAAAAGCCATGCACATTGTGAGTCCTTTTTCAATTAGAAAGGAGGCAACAGCACCTGTGGATTGCACCAGCTGCAAAACTGGGCTTGATTTTCTTGTTGGGAGGAGCTTGCAAAAATCGGCAATTGCGACCTATTACCTCCTGAGCACTATATCCAGTCTCCCACTCAAAAAGAGAATTGACGTATACAACTGGATGCTTGTCATCACGAACATCAACTATGCAGACAGAGCATGGGCTACTATAAAGCAAACTTGCTAGAGCCCTCTGCTCCTCAACAGTAGCTTCTGATCCTCCTGACAGTCTGTAAATTCAGGAGAACGTTGTTATGCACTGTCGTTCGACTCTCCAAGACGTCGAAGAGTTGTATTGTGCAGACTTAAGTGGGCTATACAAGAGTAACAAGGCAAGATAGCTTAAATGGTCATTTGTGAAAGCATCTAACATAAGGTGCTCTGGCACGGAACAACATTAATTGTCTCCCTCACACATGAATACTGAACGAATTCATCATATAACTTATGGCTCATACATGAATAGAAGAATGGTGGTAGGTAGCATATGTAATTTCACTATTCAGTGTCCTCTCATTATCCGAGCATCACTTGACTTAAGTAAAATACTGATTGAAAGATAAAACTCGATTTGAGCGGGGCCTGATTGCGTATTCAGGGAGAAGAAGTTCGCACTCTTGCAGCAGAGGTGGTGGAATGAGTCGATCTCCACACTGCCAAGCAACACCAGCACTGACTGACGTCAGACTCTCTAGAACTGGATGTAGCTGACTTGCTGGCTTGTGCAGTGTGTGCCCAGGACGCTCAACAGTTATAGTGCATGCTTCTTGTGTTCCCTCAGATGCCTGGTGAGCAGGTTTGGAGGCCGCTTCTCTTTCAGGTGCAGCTGCACCGTCATCGACAGTGTTGCTGGCAGTTACAGGTGCCATGCAAGACAAGGAGAGCACAGAGTTGTGGCTGACAGAGGGGGAAATTTTCCTTACAGTTTTAGGGGACCTGCATCGTAAAAGAAGGGCCAGAGTATCTGAGAACGAGCCTGATGGCACCATACCAGTGCTCGCTGCAGCCTGTGTGCTGACATCTCGATGTGTCCCGTTTGGTGATAAGGCTGAAGACATGTCTGGACTGGATTCGTGTGCTTGCTGAGGCACTCCTTGCTTTGGAGGCATTTCGGAAGTTTCAGCGGAGAGTTCTGGTGGACACTGGTTGCCTGCGTTTGTAACCTCGCAAGATTCTCTATGAGGTGAAAGAGTGCGTGGCTTCGCAGTAGAATCAGGAGAGACTACCTCTCTCGACTGCCCTACTAGCCCACTCTTGTTTCGAGACAGGCGCTTACTTGGTGCATGCATATTGCTAGGACGTAAGGTGATATCACTAGCTGAAGATGAAGCATGAATGAGTCCTGTACCTGCAGGCTGGGGAGTCCCAAAAGAAGATCCTGCATCTGCACAGGCACAAACCTCTGTTGGCCAGCCATTCAAACTCTTGCCAGCAAGCTACCAGACTAGCCTACTCGACATTATCTGAATAGATTCTTACAGAAGAGTGTAATTTGGCTGATCATGGATTCGAATCACACGGTTGGATATCCTAATGCTGTACAAAATATTGGCCAATTAACCTACGAGACCATTAAGGGTTCAGATTAACTGGTTATGTCCAACTTTACAGAGTATATTGTACTTCAACAAGGAAAATTTGAATCAGGAACTAGGGTTCTTGAGTCTTCCAATAAGCCCATACGCCAAGTGTTGCACTGACAAGCATCAGTAGCCAAGTTAGCATGAATTCAGCACAGCAGCCTACTTCTCCCACTTGAGACAATACCAATCAAAGAATACACTGCATCAGAGGTTGCAAAGCAAAGATAGATACAAAGCATCTTACCAGAGCACTGGAACATCAAGGATGACGGCCTGACAAGTTCTGCAGGGGACTGATGAGCAAGACCTACTGTTGAGAGGTCTGAACTGGTCATCAGTGATTCCAGAGAGGATCCAATATCTTTCTTTTCTATCAGCCCTAGCTTATCTTCGTATTGAGAGGCTGCAGGGGTATCGGATTCAGTGCTGAGACGGTGATCGAGCAGATGCGTGATGGGAATAGGATTCGAACGCAGTGGATCTCTGATCATCTTTTCAGTATCTTCCTGGGACGATGCACTAGTGCTGGAGCCAGTTTTAGACGGGCAAGGATTGAAAATAGGTTGAGGGGGCGCAAGTGCAGGCATGCGTGCTCGCTGAAATAGCAAGCTTGATGCCACGATGTTTGATGAGTCTGTGTTGGCTGATGCCGACGAAATGCGCTCCGGGACCGTCTCTGAATCCGCTTGAGTGCTTCTGGGGGGAGTTTGTGAGAACGTAAAGCTCTTGCTGTGGTTGTGTGACTCAGGGGATCGAGGGCGCCACAGCGGAGCAGCTGACGTCGACGATCGCTGGTCGTGGATTTTACGGGGAGGCCTATACACATCTACACTGCGCCTCCATGACCCAGATACCCCGGAGTAAGATGATCTGGACTCATTGAACCGCTTGCCTCTACCCTGCTGTGGCCCAGAATAACCAGAGCCAAACCCTTGTGATCTGCGGTGGGGGGGGATGTATGAACCCCGTTGTGACGAATTGTGGGATAGGCCACCAAAGCCACTAGAATTAGGCGATTCTGCTAGGCTAAAGGAGCCCCAGGGTGGAGTGTTGCTCGCTGAAAGATTGATTGTGTGCGATCTTCGCCTTTCTACAGATGGAATGGGTGCCGATGCTGTTCCAGGCATTGATCCACTCGCACTCTACACGAATAACAAATCAAATAACCTCATTTCTTACCAGTATCGTTATAGACAACCATACCACATATTACTATTGCCAGAATCTCAAAAATAATCCTAGGTTGCTTCAATTAATGAGGGTGAAACGCGAAATGCCACTACAGCCTAAAGTAACTCTCGTACCTCCAAGGCCGCCATGGCAGCTTGCATGGCCTCGTTGCATCGAGACTTAACTGTAGCTTGTGAGGCCATGTATGCAAGGGGGGCAGCACGCCATCCAAACTTGTACTCCCCAGGGCCGATAGTAGCCTTGTCAGAGAGTTCGAGGCCGACCAACGTTGAATTACATGAAACAGCAAGAATATTGTCTGCATCGACATGGCCTTGCCAAATATTGTTGGTGCCAATACAATCGTTCACTGCAAGAAGGCGTCCAACTTGTGCATCATAGACCACAAATGCGAATGTGCCTCTCACTTTGGACATAAAGGTTGGTCCCAGCTTCTTGAACAGCAAAGCTACTACCTGCTCATGATCATCAGGTGTTACATAGTTACAACAGCGATTGCGGGTGAGCATACGCATGTCTCAAGGAGATCCTGGAGAAGCACAACTCTACACCTCAAGCTATGATACCAGAGAACAGGTCTGCCTTGGAAGAGCCCTGGGAATCCTTAAGAAGATCTACAACTCTAGCGCAAGACTCTTGAGTGCAGTCAATATCTTCTAGTTTGTACCCCTGCTCAGGTGTATGGGAAATCTTACCTCAGCATCATTCAGAGGTGACAGTGCTCTGACTGTCTCCAGCAAATATGATCCCGTTGGATCCATGCCTGCTTCTGACAGGCAGTACTTCTTCACCAGATAACTGTAGTTCTCGATTTCCCTACACAAAAGAAGCAACGCTTTCCGAATTACCCTTCACATCAGTCTTATGCTGACCCAGGCATGGCTTCAGCACGATTGAATTACGTTGGGGCAGCTTACCCGACAAATAACGACAGCCATCGTTCGTCTACCTGACCATACTGGCATCCTGATGTGTACAATGCACCTGCCCCGGGTAGAAACACTAACTTCGCGTCTGCTGAGAAATTGGATTTGATAGCCTCGAGATGCCGTTTCAATGATAAGGAATGGAAGGCACATTCAAGGCTCTTATCTCCACTTTCTCTCGAGTTCTTCTCCGATGATAGAATAACAAACGCTTGCTCCACGGAGTTCATAGGTTGCAGGCAAGTTTGGAGTTTATACCAACGAATGCTGTGGATAAGGCCCAAACGGATCGGATGCGGCTTCACTGTAGCGTGAAATTACACCTGTACAACCAAAATAGGACTTCATGCCGTTGATGTACATCGGCAAGCTGATATTCCAGTGCTTGTCCTCAGCCAGCTCGCCATGGCGTCAAGGTATGATTGTGAACGAGCGAGTCAGGAGCAGGAACCCGGAATAGGACACACATTGAAGATGTATACCGTAAATGAAGTTGCATGCCGAGCATCATGAATGAGTATTTGCAAAATCTGTGCTTACATGAACGAACCATGAGTGGTGTCGTGATAACGTATAACGAGCTGTCGAGCGGAGCATGAAAGAATGTCAAGTATGGAAGAATGGATATACGCAAAGTGTAAGGGCACAATAAGTTGCTATATTGAATAATCTACGTGCAGATTCACACAAGTCGAACACCGCGACGCCAAAAACTTGTTTGAGGCAATTTGTGCGGCACCTGTCGAGGGTAGCAATAAGTTGTATTCCAGTACGTGAAAGATGGAAATGGACTCAAGATTACTGCAATATCTCGAAAGCCGAGTCCAGGCTTGAAGTTGCCGTCAAGATTTGCACGGGAATATCTACAAGGGTGCTGACTAGGCGGGCTGGCAAGGTTTCGGGAAGCGAGGGAGGCGACACTACCCAAAGGGCATTAACCAGTTCATGATTTTTTCATAAGTAATGGATGGATTTGGAATCTATCTATTGTTAGGGATTAATCGAAGTTATAGATCTTAAGAAGGTTGGCATGATCTCGAAACAACGGTGTTACAAGATCTGACGTGTAAGATACGCGCATGTGTGCGCTCAAATTTTCTAGTAGTTCGTTATGCTGCATGCTGTCCTTTCATTACTTTACATCAACAGAGCAACAAGTAGGCACAGAGTCTCGTTTGATGCAGAGCAGAAAAATCACAAAGTACTCGCGTCGTGGAAAGTTGCTGAGGTGCACTCATGCGTATCCAGTAACTGAGCTCCGGTTTAAAGCATGAAAGTCGTCACTGTTGCTTCGCTGGCAATAAATGAGGAAAATTGATTATAAAGTTTACGTATTAAGATGCTTGTTACTAGATCCCACTAAATCTGGCTTGTTCAGAGCTCGATAGCAGTACCCAGTCTTCAGACCTGTAGCTTCAGTCTGCAGCTAGATGCACTCGCTCAGACTGTTGATTTCTCGGTACTGGTTTTGTAAGATCGATATGTTCAGTCTCTTTGCAGCTTATGGGTTCCGCGTACTTTTCGTTGTAGTGAACTCCGGACCCGTGCACTCCCTAAAATCATTGACATCGACAAAATCGCTGCTCCCACAAGGAGGAAGCTTAGATTGAATTGTATTGCGACAGCACGACAGGCAGGAGGCATAATAGTATTCTTTTTGTCCCCGGCTTAATAATCTTAAGCTGCATCTTTCAGGCTTCGTCAGTCACCTGGGTGTGACTCCAAAATGCCCTCATCGATTTCTAAGTAATCATAGACATGATAAGTCAGAGAGAAGAATAATGAGAATAATTAGAGAGGATATACCTCTAATTCTAAAATAATATGACCAAATCTCTCTATGGAGGCTGGCGGTAGTTGCTCGAAGTGAGTGATTTCTTTTCTTTTGCAGAGAGTGCGTTTTCAACCTCATTAATAAATATGCAGTTAGTTAATTGCACGGGATCTTGTTCAAGTTTTTTAAAAGCTTTATCGTTATCCTTTTTTTGTAATGTTGTTGCTCCCCCCGCACACAGATAGCCAGTCAACTCTGTCACGGTGCATGTCTGCCGCTCATTGCTGACTGCGCACTGCGATATAATGAGTATCCGCTGGCTCAAAATCATCGTTTAGTTGCCCGTGCACGACCGTGCTTCTCGCAATTCTCCCAGAGCCAGCAAGGTTCAAAATTTTTCCCACCCCGGGAACACTTCTTGACAGCATAATCGATGGAATCAGCTTTTGGGACGAATACAATTTGGAATGTTAATTCGCAGATTATCGAAACACAGATTTCCTTATAAATAGAATTTACGCCCAACCTTTGATATGGCCTTGATATCTGACTAGGCGGGACAGAAATGAACGGGTGGAAACCAGGGCTCTAGACCAATTGATAGATGAATCTGATGCAGATATCTTTTACTCTCAAGTTTCTGCAACACAGTATTGTCGACCGCAGTCGTCCTACAGTTGGAGTTTGCAGTTATGCCTAGGGTTGCGCGGTAGACCATCTTGAAACTGCGTCAGGAAAAAGTTGATTGTATACCAAACTTATCTGGCTAGTAAAAACCAGGCTTTTTTACAGTTCAGCTCTGAAGAGCTTGTTCAATTTACTTACAGAGAAAGAAATATAGTTAGAGAGTCGACACCTTCTGCGGCAATCAGCCGCATATCCGCCGAATATATGGAAACTGCAAGACTAAGTGCAGTTTACTGCAGTATCTGAAGTATACCCTGCGAAAAGTTGACAATAAATCGTGCACGTAGTATCTGGCTGCGGTTAAACATCAACAGCGCTAGAATGTTGACTCCTTTTGGAGGTTCCATTATTGTGCGTCTTCTGCCTCAGGAGTTGAGGGCTCCTGAGGTTGTTGTGTGTGTAGAGCGTGAAACAAAAGATCACCTGGGTACCACTTGCTAGGGACTCTCCTTTCGAAAACTTTCCTGCTGTTGCTGCATGGCTGGTGATCCGAGCCTGCCAAAAGTTTCAACAGAGAAGGGGGTGAACTGAAAGCCTTGGTGGGCACCTTCCTGGTGCTGTCTCGCCTGTTAGGAATAACGCAGTACTGTGCAGCTGTGTCGCGGGGCGACATACGTACTAGGCACTCAAAGTTCAGTTTGGAGTCGCACACGACGATGAGGTACATAAGAAGTATAATGAAACAGTGCGGAAGCAGTTCAACGCCGTATGAAAGTGTACATATGTGCGTGCAAATAAGGTACGGAAAGTGATCAAAGAACAATATCAAACGGCGACAAAGTAGCGTGTGAATAGGGGAAAAACCTCCACCAGCTGCTGTGCCAGTGCACTTGTAATGCTCCATTACCTCTGATGCGAATGACACAACTAGTCGAAATGTAGTGGGGGGTAATTGTAGGTAATTAATTGACGAGCGACACCAGTTGAAAGAGTTCAACTGCATCAGGCACCCAA
>JAULKQ010047053.1:0-25673 GCA_032356285.1 Smithsoniella earleae | reverse complement strand
TCCGTGGCCAATCCTACGACCAAAGGATCCGAAAAACTGCTGGAAGATAAGCTTAGTGCCCCTAATCAACGACAACCTAATCTCCTTGCACACGAAGCGTACAAACTGCGCCTTGTCGACATTCCTGCTGGCACTCGCACATTCCGCCAAGTCAAAAATCAAATTCTCTGGTGGCTTCCTAGCCTACCGAGTTCGATTCAACACTACGCGGCACAAAACAATACCCGTCTGTACCGTACAAAATACAAACCTCCATTGCGTGATGCGTTGCCCTGACCTTTGGTGGTGAAATTAGTTCACCTTGTTGACCTTTTCCGTAGGCGTTGGCGCAAAAAAAAATTACATCCGTTACCTTGCATGGATCCGGTAGCATGGGCCATAGATCAGGTGAAGGTTTGTATTTTGTACGGTTTGCATAAGGCTTCCCCTGAGTTTGTCATGTGGCTCGTCAGATTCCGAACCCTTGTTAACACTGCCTGGTGTCTAGTCTAACTCCCATGCCGCAAAATATCCACACAAACATGAATTTGCTATTTTTCCGGGGCCTGTGGATGTTCTGTGTAATGATAGTTGTACATTCTAGTTTGATGTGCTTGGTGTGGTTGTCAAAGTGGCGGCTTTTATTGACCAGGACTTGTTACCCTGCAACGAGAGCATTAACTTTGCCTTACAGCTCACAAACCCTTCTAGCAAGTCATCGCAAGGTGTTCTAATGCCACCCCTTCTCAACCACCCTTTCGAAGCATGCCCATATTGCACAGGAAGGAAGTATTCAACGCAAACAAATGTAAAATATGCTTGTTATAACACAATCCTGGTAATTCTCATGTGTCTGCTGCATGAAGTTGATCCCGGTTTTCAATTTGACAATTTTTTCACAGTGGTGTCTCAAACATTTCCTATTCTACCTGCTGCAGGGCCATATGTTTGCTCGACAAGCGATGCTCTGCACCTGTAGCCACACTTTCAGAGGTACACTCATCAGCTATTAATTCTCTGGACTGGTCATATGACTCCCGTTCGCCAGAGGAGGTCGTATGTGCACCTTGCTCGTCACCGCCCTCACAGGATAGCCTCCTTGTCTCGGTGTCCTTCGATCCTTCAATCCGAGTGCACGATATTCGACGGCCTTCTACACCTGTAGCTGTTCTTTGCGGCCACCATCATGGAGGGAAGGGGAAGAGCATCAACCAGGCTTGCTTCACATGGGGTGTGCTGCTCCCCTGTGTGTTGGTAAGGTGTTGAATGGATATGAAACCGTTGTCACTATTAAACAATTCTTTATTGATTCCTTGTGCCTTTTGCAGGAGCAAGGGGCGTTCTATGCGGTGGAGAGGGGTGCAGCATGGTGCACTTGTACGATATCCGAGACGCAAGTGGTCCAGGCGCTGCTGATGCTCATCAGTCATCCCCTGGTGTGCGTATGGTGAGTCGTACAGACGTAGGACATACTGTTAGCGCTGTTAAATGCTGTGGCCGTCTCGCTGCCGCTACTGGGTCTGGAGGGTCAATTACTGTTCTGATGGCGACAGAGCGTGAGTAGATGCGCTTGACGGATGTATACTACACTAGAGCCGCATATGATGACAATATTTGCCATTATATTGCCCTTGTAACGACTTTGGTCTCCTGTGATTCAGATTCGAGTTCCGCCACGGCCTGGTCTGTGCCATGTGACGCCACAAACTTGCTCTGTAGCAGGCATTGCTGTTGCGATGGCCTCCTGAGCTTCGGCTCTCCCCCTCTTGCGGTAGAAACTGTTGAAAGATGATGAGCAATCCGTTAACACAAGCTTCTGCTGAGTTCCACGGTTGATCGACAATGCATCGTTGTCTTTGTCTAGCGATACTCGATTGTTTCCGCAAGGAGGGCATTGTAAAGTGCTGAGATAACAAAAGTATATTCCACGAGCAACTGTCTGCTCGTTTGTACGGTTACGTCCCGTCGCTTGAGAGGAGCCCCAAGATGTCGTTTGTCTTTTCTCGACGAGCACTTCCTTTGGTCTGACGCCTCGATCCAAAGATCATTTCGTGTAGAATACGGCTCATTGCTATAAATGCCACCCCATCTTACATTCGTTATCGTAGCAGTGATAATCAAGCGAGTTGACCACCTCTTCTGTTCGATTCTATTGATTGTTATTGTGGGTATTTCCGAGTATCTCAGGATAACCGCTCCTTGGTGCATCCGAGGTTCCTGGCACAGTTATCCCATCGGAGATCGAAAGATGAGACCACACGCGACCTGGTGCCGGTCATAGAATTGAGCAACAATGTCAGTCCCGTGCGCTCCCGTGCATCAACGAATCTGAGTTCAACTCGGGTAGAATAAAACTACAAGGGTTCGTCTGATTGACACGTTGCATCCTGTTGTATAAGGTTATCCTGTTGTATCGGGCTATCCTGTTGTATCACGTGCCCCATCTTGAGCTGGACAAGTCTTTCCGACATCTACACGTGAAACTGAACGCCCGTACTACAACTTCGAGGGATGCTGCTCATGTTTCACTCTCAATCTGTCCTCTAGCTTTGGTGACTTGTAAGGTCTGCTCATATCGCATTTCACGCAGAATTTGCTGGTGAAGAACACATCGACCCGGACAGATTCAAGGAAACATCAGGAAGCCTGTAGTAACAAGACCAAACTAAGGCGCTATAATCACTTGCTTCTCAAAAAAAACTCTCGCCTGTCCGGCTATCACAAAGGTAGAAGTATAGGGATGCGCAACAACAGATAGCTTATCAAAGGTCGTCAGTGAGTCAGCAAGCGACTCGTCATCACTACAAGCGTAGAGCCCAAAACCACTATACATCGATAAAGGAGCGGGTACAGGGCGTGGCTTCCAACAAGGAGCACATGTCCCCTCTTGTGATTAATATGTAGAAATGCACAGTTGAGTCAACTGCCTGTACTCTTGTATGATGCTAGCACTTACTCTAATTGCATTTGTAAATTGGTAGGGACCTAAACAGGGGGGGAAGGGGTTATAATCAACTCATCTTGTAGAGCTTGAGCTACTGGTATGTTGACACATGTAAAGGAATGTACTCTCGTAGCTGGTCGTTTAATACACTGAATTGGTGCATGCAACCCAGCGTCTGCTAAGTTGGCACCTAGAGACATTGGTTCCATGATGGCACAGCATGAAAATGATGAGTACTTTCGAGTTAGAAACTCGTGGATATTAAGCCAGCAAAATCTTAATTCCTGGACAGCAACAAAAATTGTCGGTCCCGACAAATTTCGGCAACTCATGCTTGAACAATTCACAATTGAAAGGCTGAATACAACTTCCATAGTTTCCTTTAAATTGTGCACCGAGGAATTTTGTAGTTCAATTAGTATACAACGACAGAGAGGCAAGTTTCAGTTGCCAAAATGAGTGCATATGGAATTCTAGATTTCATGCAAGGAATGTTTTCTTACGGTAGGCAGAAATCATAGCGCACGCTGAGGGCACAATGTGGTGTCAGATGTATGCGCCCTCACTGTGCTCGCAACTCCTTTTAGTGTTGGTGAGCACCAGCCAATGAGACAGGCGCAGTGAGAGGCTCCCAGCAAATAGGCCAGCCTGGCTTCCACTCTTTGCCTGTCTGGAAGGGTTGGCGTGAATGACTTTTCCTTTGTAGAAACCAACTACAAGAGGAAAAGGTAATTTCATGGTTATTTTATTCCTTTTCGATGAATTCTGATTTCAACTACCTGGCAATGCTGGAGACATCCACGCAGTACATAAGAACACTCAACCACCTGCATGGGAGCACACCGAGCTGACAATCCAGCTACAAAACTGGATGAGTTGATCATCATTCATGGAATTTCACAATAGGCGCAGTGATGGGACTTAACTTCCATTTGCAGTTTACTGTGGACAAGCTACAACAGTATTTGTCAATCCCAGAGCACACAGCTGTTGAGCCAGCAGCTCTGACGGTGAAGGTGGAACTAGTGTCAATGCTCAAGCAGCCCACAGACTGAAGAGATGACAGCGAGCTTTAAAGTTGCAGAATATGTAATAGACATTCTTGCTACCTGTCCTGTTACAAGCAAACTAGCAAGCAAATGGGCTGAGCCACAGATGCTGGCACCAGCCCAGTGCTGCAAGAACGCATTGGAAGAGGAGTGAAACCTGAAGCAAATCTGCTGTGAAACCTAAGAAACCTGACATAGAACTGATGTTTGCTCTTTATGATCAAGTATACGATGTTGAAGGAACTCATGTGTCTTACTGTTGCAATTTCTCTCACTGGGATAGTTCTCTCTCACATTCAACTTGGGTTTACCTGCATCGCCTTGAGGCCTCTTGCACATTGGTCAAGCCAAGATGGAAATACAATTCATGTGTACCACTATGCCCCTGGAGTGTGTTGTTGCAAGTGAAGACTGAGATTGACATGTTAACGAATGCCGAGTTTTGAATACTGTTCCCTTGGAGCTGTGGTGAGAAACGGTCAAATCAAGTCAATAAAAGTGAACAACATTACATGTTAATACTAACATAAATGTCCCTAGAAAGCCTATTCACATGCCGCACAGGTTATGGTCTTGTTCAGTTCTGTAGAATTATTGAACTCCTGTGATACCAAGAGAATTCCTCAGCTACCTCCAAGTTTTCAGGTCACTCTCCTCCATAATCCTCTGTCCAGCAGCCTGCACACAAAAAGTAAAGGCATATTCACTGTATGTGGCACATTCCTGAACTCTCCCACTGACACTGTGAGAACGTGGTTCTTCTTGGGAGCTATGGATTCCTACCTAAGATAATTTTCTGTGAAACTGCAAGTCATTTACAGAATGTAGACTTGCTGGTCAAGATGCAGACTACGAGCTTGCAGTGAGAGCATGACTGCACACACCCGGCACAACCTCACCACTGTGCATCACAATGGTCATATCATGTGTTCAGTATGATCATAAGTATCGGGGATAGAGGATTTATGCAACAGAGGGGTTGGTGCAACAAGCCCGCGGATATCAATCCAGGATCAGCGCGAATTCTGTCGTATTCACGAAACCACTTCATCATATGTTTTCTTTCTTAACCCTTGATGCCGTGCGGATCCATGTATCATAATCGATGTTAGATGGATCTTTCCATGCAATCCAATTTTCGTGCGTCTTTCAACGGGAGGATCAAACCGGTAAGTGAATCAGGACTTAATACAACAGTTCAGAGAGCGTTTACGATGTGTCTTTTATTGGTTAGTCATGAGCTTTGCCAAGATAACAGGTAAACAGTAGCACACTGCTGCTTTTGTCATGGCGTGTCGATACTGAAGCCCAGTCATGGGTCCAAGGCAGACAGGGTTTTTTTGTAGAGCAGGTTGTGAGTTGTTTTATATTGTGTGTCACATTGGTTTATCACATAGTACCTTAAGCCGTGCCTTGGAAGCAACGGGGGAACCGTGGGTCCTGATCAGACGATATTCGTGTGAGCCGGGCAGTGTGTTGCATACAGATCCGAAAAGCATCAAATGCAAAGGCGCTTCTTTGTTTAAAGTTTAATTTTACTTGACTAGCCCATGTCCGGAGTCGTGGCTGGGCTTCAACTAAAATTCAACTCTGACAGCAAGGATATCGAGGATGGCCGAAATTGGTTCTGCGGTAGCAACCCCATTCATGAAGCGCGCTATTACTTCATATATGAAAAGAAAATCGCTTTTTCCCAGCAAGTGCGATTTCCCAAGTAGGAGATGAGTAAATCTAGCACGAACTGATTCGAATTTCATACGGTCTTGCGAGAGATGGGGCTTCTTAAGATAGAAGCGAATGACTGATTCCATTCAAGCAAAAAAAATTATCAGACGCATACCTAGATAGCTTTTTCAACAGTATATAGAGCAGTGGATAGGTGAACATGGGGCTATAGTTCGGAACGGGGACGGCGTGACTCACACCTTGCCCAGGTCAAGGCCAGACGTATGTACCTCCTCGCGTTAGAAGACCGTTATCAATAAAGCAAGTTAAAATTCTTGTCAACTATGCCTAAAGCACTGACACTTTGGCTGTCTGCTTCGATGCGTAGGTCGTGGTGCAGAGCAACAACGCCAGCGTCAGTTCAAAGCGAACAAGGCAACAAAAATGCGGTTTGAAGGCCCCTAGTAATTACAGGGAGTATAATTAACACTCTTTAACTACAAAATAGACTACGTGCCGAGAAGGAAGCACGCATGCCTGAACACCTCACTAGTAAGGCAGCCAAAGAGTGCCCAAATCCGGGCCAACTATACACAGAATGTGACAGAATTGAATCATACAAGTCCAAACAACAAGAATAACACTTAGAATCGAAAATTTCTTCCGGTATAATTTATTATATGGACTTTACTCAGATGTGTGCGGTAACGCTTGTCCTTGCAATGATAGTCGCTAGAACTCTTATCTTGAGGCGGGACATCGATTGTGGAACTTCCAAGTACAATCAAGATATCAATGTAATAGATGATGGAATTGAATAGTGCTCCTGATACGTGAAAGGCAGATTTATTGTGTGCTAAACCTGTTGCAGCAATCCCTCGTGCTGTAAACTTGCGATATCAGAAATGGGACTCTGGCGTCCACTGGAACGCTCCTATTGACACCTCCATTTAGAGTGTCCAAGATATATAATCTTTATTTAGCCTGGTCAAGCTTTCATAACACGCGTCTTTTATTTTTACATGAAAACACGCGTTGTTGCATAGATCCTCTGTCCCCAATACAGGTGTTGGTGAATTCAGCTTCGACCAGAACACACAAGAGTTCAACATAAATATTCATTATAGGTTTCAGTTCATCAATAACTCAGCGTAAATTCGCGGCTACTTCAGCGTACCAGCCCTACCTGTTTAAGGGACTTGACCGTCCTGTAATCGAGTAGCTGCCCGCTTTGCCGTGATTGCACGCGAAAGTCTCTAGGTCTTTCAGCATGTTGGCAAGCAGGAAAGTACGATTCATACTGGAAGATCACGATGCGTCTCTCTGGTACTCACCATCGATTCTTCAACGGCCATGTACTTGTGTAGAAGTTCCGAGACTTCGGTATTGCGTTGGGTCTGGGGTTTTAATGACTTGCAGCTCTAGCTGAAGCTACAGTCTGCGTGCGTTTGTTAGCTCTTTGCAACTCATGGTTGGCTTTGACACTTTGCTCGCTGTTCGCAGGAACTGTGATAAATCTCCAAGAGCACCCGCGCCTGAGGACAGTTAGTCGCTCACGACGCGTATTCCAATGCGTTTCAGACACTTTTGTCATATATGTACCTGTGATAATCTCGTATTATCATAGGAACCCGCCAAAGGCACTGAGAAGAGCTCGGAGTGAAGACTCCGCTATCTGCATTGAAAATGACCCTGTCAAGAACGTAGCTCCGAGCTACAACTGTCGATAAACACGGGCTTGAGTTTAATTTTTCATGTATCACGTGATCCAGCAGTATCGGAACTGGGTCTCTGTCGTGGGGTCCCGGGGGTTCATCGAGCTACATTGGGGTATAACGCGGTTTGAAATTGAATCTGTAGTACACAAGCTATCTCTGCTAGAGATACGTATGGCTACGGGAGCTCAAGATATTATATGTTGCGCGGCAACTCATGAGGCTCATCGCAGGAGCTGGGTTCACGATGCCATAGTCCGAGATCTTGCAATTCAGCGTTCCCATGTTTCATAGGAAGGCCTTGAAAACAGGTTATACAGAGCTCAAAACTTCATGAGAATAATACTTTGCGCCAGTCTTAGATTCGAGAACCTGCTTCCGAAGACGTATACATCGTTTATTACTAATCTCTGATTTCAATGTTCGTTGCGTACCTGGGAGATAACCCTCACGATGTCATGGCGTAGCATTTTTAGGGCGTTCTAAGGAGGCCAGTAGGTATGTTGGATTGTAATCATCATGCCATTCGCAATCTAGCGCTGGTTTAGCTGGCTGTGACGTGCTCCGGCTGATTCATAGACCCTCGTTACATACGATGCAAGCACCATCGAATTTCGGGCACCACATATCTCAGTCCGACCTCAATCAAACTCTATTGACTTCCTAGCCCGCGAGATCGTTGAAAGGTTTCAGGCTCTCCTTAACCTGAACCCTGCAATGTTCATGTCTAAACATCGACTATACTTCGTGGGACGAAGACCTGTGATGGCTCGGATATAATGACGGGATTGTCTCCGGCATCATTTTTTATTGGTGAATGCGACTGTATCACAGCTTTGAATAGTCGTAGAATTTGGTTGCAGTGCAGCAGCGAGCTGTGGATGTATCTGTGGATGTTGGTTTGTGAGAATCATGCACACCTTGCCCCCCCAAACTCATTTATGAACAACTTAGCTCCCAGAATTTATAATGCAATTTATGCATAGCTCAAATGCGTTGACATACCTCGTCTGAAACATGCGCTTGGGATTGCCCTGCTCAGGGACAGCTGCACCGACGACTTCCAGGAGCGTCACATTGTATCGTGTCGTGACAAATCGTATCTTAGATACCGTATCTCGTACGCAGAGTATCAGACGAATCGCACTCTCAAGGCGCGTTCCAGGAGCGCGTTCGTCGTGTGCATTGCATGTGACACGATTCGCTCGTGTACTGCACAGGAACTCTCGCGGGGCCCGCGAGAAAAGAACAATCCTCAACAGGCTTCTCGTCTCAAGCCTGGGTAGGCAACTTTGATTCTGGCAAGACGTTCTCGCTTGAGCATGCTTACTAAGCGTTTTTTTACTAAGAGCAACGCTTTCAATGCAGTGCTGTAGAATGGCGGAGAAAGTGCAGCGGAGCTATCTTACAGCGTGCACCTTGACGAGTTCACAGTTCAACCTTGAACGGGAATCCGTATCCGAAGCATAAGAGTGACCTTTGAATGATATTGTTTTGTTCATGCTGCTCATGCTCTTTCACTTGTGCTTCAAATGAGGAAGGTAAAAGGGATGCTTGCACACCGTCAACAAAACTGATGAAGGGGGATCATCAGTGACCATTCAAGTATCTACTGTATCGTACTGTAGAAGCATTTTCGAAAACTAGTTGCACAAGTGTTCAGCGCCCGACTGCTTCGATGTTGACTATTAAAAGTAGAAACGAAACTTGTTATCTGAGATCAACTTTTCAGACTGGTCAATTCCGAGCGCTCCATAAATTTTTTCTGTTACGGCAACGATGTACAGTACTGCGTCCGCTATGATCTCAACTGAAATTTACGCATGGTAGTGGATGATGAAGGTCCGAGATACTTTGACCGCACCAGTCAATGAGATTACTTCGTACCTCGAATAGGGTGAAGCGTGGTAGACTGGAGAATACACGATCACCAACATTCAATGTTTTCGTCTTGACAAGCCGCCCTCTATCTGCTAGATGTGTGTTCAGTTACAATCATCACCTGAACTTTTGACGTAGCTTCCAGATCAAATAGCGATGATTGTTGCAAACTGTGAATGTGTGTTACATCTACAGGGGAGCGGATGTTCAGATGCAGAACAGCTGCCAGACTGCTGGGTTTGGCACATTTCTGGAACTGTGCAGTTGCAGCCATCACCATTCCAACATCCATCCAGCGGAGGAAAGTTTCAAGAGAGGAGGCGCCTACATACTATACTATCGATGACTCCTGATTACATACAGCATGTGGATGTGTGAGTGGTACATCCAGCTATTGTGATGTGATTAATTGGAGCAAACAAAAACCAGTACTTCTGATGATCTGTAGCAGAGAAGTGGGATACGCTTAACTGAGAGTGACATTCAAGTAGAGGATATGAAGGATCAAAATCTGTTCCATTTTGTGTGGGGATGGTAGATTAGGTACACCAATGGATCCGGATGGATCAGTTTATTGGGGAACTTGCAGGCTGTCAGTACACAAGTAGGAAGATGTCAAAAGCAGCCTTTGAGAGACTCATATCATATACTAAGTGATTAGCGTATCTGTGCTTCAGGGCAATGTGTACAGCCTTCAGTGTAACATTGATTCGCTTGTAAAAAGAACTGGACATGGCCTCCAACAAGGAGCGCAGGTCTCCTCTTGCAATTAATCAGCAGTAACTCACAGTTGAGTCAACTGCCTTTTGGTATGATGTCAACAATTGCGTTAATTTTGTTTGTAATTCAAGTGTGAAGATATACAATAATGAAGAACAGCAAATGGGATGCTGCACTTGAAGCTCCTAAATCTAGACCATTTGCATCATTGGTGCTGGTGGTGTGGTGTGGTTGGTTGGAGTATCTCTATCAAAGAGATTAAGTGTCAATCACTTTCGTTTTTCCAGGAGTACCGAGCGCAAACAGTACTTAAGCCTTGTAACTACCTGTGTCACTTTGCTTTGTATCAGTGAAGACTCCTGAGTTGCCGCTAATGTGAATAGAAGTTTCCATCCTTGCTTTTCCAACCTTTTTTGCATGAGCAAGTTTCAAGAGCACAACCTTCACTATGCTATTTCTTGACTATACTCTGCACTGGCACAGGTCACATCCATCGAGGTGGTTAGCAACTGTGCTTCTGTATTCCTAACTCACGTATGCACCCATACACATATGTAGTATACAGTGTACAACAGGCTCCTTAGTTTTAATCCCATGTGATTTGTGTCTCTGATAATAGTTCACGACTGCAGAACTCCTCTTCTTTTGGCTCCACACTCTGTTCTAAAGCTAGGGGCATCAGTGGTTTCTTTGGATGGATCAAGGGCTGGATATGTCGACATGCGTTGGAATTCGACAGTCTAGGGTGTTATTCATGCTTCTCCACACGTTCTAGTGTTCTTAGTTTCTTACTAGCATTATCAAAATTCAAGGAAATTTGAGGGGACTTTACGAGGAAGTGGACTGATGTGGATATCGCCATCGGCAAAGTCTGCTCGACTCAGTGCCCGATGGCACGGCGACAATTTCAGATTGATGATTACAATGCGACAATTTCAGATAACAGTTGGAAAGAGCAAAATGCAATTCGAGTAGTCAAATAATCTTTCACCCCCCAGTCAACTTGCGGTATATGATTAGTGACGTGGTTCAGTTGAAGATATATGTCCAGAAAAACAGGTTGTACGAGGAGGTTTGGAAAATTTGCAAGTGCACCTTATCCTGACAACCGTGGCGTAGTATTGGACATTTCGCGCATTCGTTGAGCGAAGATGATATCGACTCCGATTTTCAAACAGTGCGTAACACAAGTTGTTAGCACCCTCAATCACAAGCACGTGGTCACGTGATTGGTTGGTGGGACAGAGGATTTGTTTCGTCGGTATCTCGAGATATTAATGTGAAGGAGACTTCCGTTTTCTTCGACATAAGTCGCATCATTGTGGGCCAAGCTTTGTCAACTTGTGAAGTCCAGGTGATCTGAGCTACCCAGGCCGCAGAGATAAGGTGTCAGGTCCTCAGCAACAAGACGTGTTGCCCGGGCGGAGAACAACCGTCAGGGGATTTTCCAGGTTGTTCGAAATGAGCCATCTTGCTTCAGTACGACTCGGGTGTGGTAGAAGCCATCGTAATGATTTTTTACTGCGGGGGTAACACATCCACATAACGACGCTCGATTTCCTGATGGTGAGTACTATGCTCACCGATCGCCACTTTTAAAATTATATCCCAGCCAAAGTGAAATCGCGATCGCCCCAGTGCCAATAGAGCAATGTCTTTTATGAGAAATTTGTTAGTTTATGACCGTCAAGGTTTGCTCTTCCTTATAAGAACCGATGTGGTAAGTATACGTACCTTTTCGCCAGCTGCAAAGTGTGTACTGCAGGGTAATACTGCGGCTGTGGACAACTGTAAAGCTTTTACAGATAATACACTTAATACACATAATACACATACTTAGCTTTGCTATCACAAGGGAAAGTATAATATCGGAATCTCGACATTATGGAATCGAATAAATTGCTTTGCAGTTCAGAACAGGGCGTCAGTGTTGGTGCGCAGTTGCATCCGAATGGAGACAAAATGACGTGGATTTCAGAAGGACTATCACTTTAAGGAAATATTGAACTTCCGAGGCTTTAAGGGTCATATTACAACGCCCGCTTGACATTAGAATTCCGTGTGGATGTATCTCGTGCCATGGCACTTGCTGGTCGATCTGGTTGGTCATGAATTTGAAGAACCTTCTCATTTATGTAACGACGTAATATCACTACCAAGGAGGGTGATGATTGTGCGAAATTCAACCTGGGTTTAGAATTGTCCAAGCTCTCAATAACAAATGGAGGAGGATACGTAGAAATGAACTGTGCACAAATAGGCTTGAAAATGCGCGTAAAGTGTGTGACACACGTCCTTTATACCGCTGATTTGTTGAGCAAGCTTGCTTAGCTCACGCCTGTTGAGATATAGACAGAAACCCTGAACAGTTTGAAGAAATCCAAATTTGCAGAACGTACGAACGGCCCGCGACATGGTGTACCTAGACCATTTTGCAACCTGTTTACTGGTAAAATGCTTCATATAAATGATAAAATTGTAACAGCTCTTCACGGTGATGAAAGTTACGCGTGCTGGTTTGCATTACGCAGGGCGTCCTATTGCCTTCGAAGCATCGACAATGGTTTGCCCAAAACGTCTTCTACATGGACGGGTACACAGGAAAGATGCGTTCATGGCATACAAGGACACGGAGCTTAGATTTGTTCAGCAATGATTTCATAATCCATTCCATCAGCCGGTGAAGGTGGTCATTAAAAGGATTCAAAGAAATTACATGTTAATGCGTCAATCGTAGAGTTGGCCGCGAGTTAAGTGCGAGTTCGCAACCAGGCATGCATCATGTGCCTCACACGTCCAGGATAGTATTCGTATTCGTCACAACCGCCCGCTCTGCATACACACCTTGTAAAAAGTTCGCCTCGGATTTGCGCATTGTACCATGTCCAAGACATATTGAGTGCCGAGGCTGATTTGTCATCGATTAGCCAACCACGCAGCCAACCAGAACATAGATTGGTTCGTTAACTTCACTGGCGGTTTGTTGGACCGAAAAGGACACAGGAACAAGGAAAGCGAGCCGTAAAACCTGTTGAACTACAGCGCCTCAATTGGGGCAGGCACTTATTGTACTGGAGTATTCCATGCTCATTCTGCCAGGCTTGTTTCGCCCTGACAAGGTATGTACTGAATTTCGATACATCAATCTTTCGGACTGTGAAATGAAACCAACTAAATATTTACTTACATCTTTGATACTTGAATGTGGATATGGCTTAGGCGCTCATGTAAGCCCCAGGCCTGGCTTGTTTTGGAGAAGAGCACCGGGCAGGGGCAGGTATCCCGTTGTTCCTTCGCATATGCTCCTCTTCGAAACGCATCAAATCAACTTTATAAGTGCAGCATGTGAACAAGAATAAATGGATCAGCACTAGGTACCGTTTGAAATACGCACGAAGTAGATCAGTCCTGTAATAAGAGCAGTGTAGCACTCTTAAGATCCTGTATCGCATCCTCGTTTCGGCGTATAAAACTTGTGACAGACGTTAAAGATAGGCTTACTTACGATTTTCCAGTGCGCTTTTCTCGTGTTCCCCACCCGTTCCCCACAGTGCGCCCCAACGTTCAAATCCGTTTATCCGCAGTCGGTCTGAATAACCCCACCCACCGTTGCACTAGAGCTCGCATGCTACTTTATACTGCATTCGAATTTTCTAAGGGCTGGTTCACACGCTTTTGCTCTCGTCAAGTCAAATTTGATCTAGTGTTTGCTTGACTAGAGTGGCGACCGAGCAAGGATCTTACAGGACAAGACTTTGTTTTCTCCTTCACAATACCATCATTCAACGCTCACTCGCGACGGTCGTTTATTTCAAGGCAAGGGAATATACTAAACGCCGTACATGTAGTAATTGCTGTCTTTCTATTTGCAAGTTGCAGCGGCGGGACTTGCTTCACTGAAAAATGACGCACGGAATTAATGCTGGCTGCAGTTAACAGAAGACATGGCTTAAACAGCAGTGTCTTTGCTCCATGGATAGCGATATACGGAACACCTGCAAAGTGCCCAAACTTGGCTTTATCCCTTCACTCAGAGCAACCAGATCGACTTGGGCTCTGTTTTTCAGCTCTTTCTCTTGTCTTCCTGGACAGGGGTCATGTATTGAAAGACCATGAGCCGGCCTTCGTCTCCGTGCCTGGGAATTCCAGGTGATGTTCAGTCACAGGAGTGGGCCTTGCCAGCTAGTTCCCCACTAATGCTGGTCATGCTTGATGCCCAGCAAGGCGAGATGTCAATTGGAAACTCCCAATACATGTCTAATCTGGAGTTTCAAGGCTCATTAGGCAATGCTAGTCCCCCACAAATGTCCATCTTGTCGCCATCTCAGAGGTCCCTGCCCACAGGCATTCCTGTAGCAAGCAGTCCTGATGCCAGTACTGCTCACATGTATGCTGGACCGTCCACCCATCAAAATTTGAGATCAATTCAACCAGCAATGGTGGGCTCTCTGAATTATCATGTTCACCCAGTACACCAGCCTGCTGTTCTCGCTTACCCCAGCCCCAGTGTTCATCACCCCAGGCCAGCAATGCACCTCCCTTACAACCACAGACACATCATCCATAGGGAGCCCGGCATGCAACCTCAAGAAGTAGAAATTGCAAAGGATATGCAAAGGTAAAGCTTCATCGCCTTCTTTACATTTTATACATCCATTTCTCTTGATTGCAATCTATTTTGAGCATTAAGCTTCCCCCCCCCCCTCCTCCAATCTGTTTTGTCTCTACTTCCACAGTTAAAAAACATGTTAGGCGAGAACATTATTTATTTGGGGAGCAGATTCATATTCACCTGATGCCTACGTTCTACTACCGTTTCAATACTCTTTTGTGCAGTTTGAACAGATTATTGAGGAACAGTGATGGGAGTCGGGAAGCAGTGTGGGGGATTCTGGCTAGCAGAGACAGGAACTTTTGCCCACGTCTTCCTGGACTGACCAAGTTGATGGGGGGTTTCACAAAAAAGGGGCATTGGGAGAAAGCCCTTTCCCTGTTCGACTGCTTGTCCATGCTTGGGCTTCAGCCAGATACGACCATATGGAATGCAGCCATAGCAGCTTGTGACAAGGGTGCTTACCCATGACTATGTTATCCGTGAAACTGCCTATGTCATGCTCAGCGAGTCTGTATCTCATTTGACAGCGCTTGCGTTCGTATCATTACCAGCAACGAATCGCGTGAACACCAACTCGAACCGATTCGAGGCGTTGGAAAGGTTTCACAAGTCAACAATCTGTACCATTCTCGCCTTTTGCTCATAGAGGATGGAGAAATATATTACCATCCATGTCGCCCCCCAGTGCGTTTGTACCAGGATGATGAACAGGACGTTGGGCGAAAACGAAGTCGCGAGGCTTTGAAAGGTTTGCAAACAGCGCTCAATCTCATTTTTCTGACACCATAACTCCATTCTAGACCATCTTAATTCATTTTAGATGGACTTCCATTCGGTAGATGAGCGTGCAAGAGCGGCGGTTGGTAACGTTTTTTATCGGTTGAATATTCCAGTCGAGATATCGAAGCTGTATCACGCTTTTTCGACACTTGTGTTTTAGTGCTGCATGTTAGGAAGCTGACCACGGAATCTGTTGATACTATTGTTTTAGCTCAATATATTCCTCATCTTCCCATGGCCGCGGCTGGCTGGGGCGGTGTGGTTCTGTTGTCGGGTTTCTCAACATGTGAATGATCAGACAGGAAGCCGCGCGGTCCTGGTTGGCACACCATACCGATCAGTGCCTCTGCGAAGTGTTGATGGGCTGGGGTATACTTTTCTATCTCTAGATTATACATTTTGAAGTGCTTGAAGGCCTGTTCGCGGGAGCCCGGGTTTGCGTCATCATATCCTCATATCTGATCCACATTCGGAAGCTTCTGATCTTCTGTAGTCGGTGTTGTGTTTTCCGTTACCGTCGTTTGTTCTGATCGGACTGACTGCCATCAACGCCGAATTAACATCGCGAGCGCTCAGACAAAGTCCTCACGTGTGTCACTTCCGTAAGCTCCGTCTATTATCTCCGCCTCCTCAATCAGTTCTCAGCAGTCTTGCCGGCTGTCAGCTGTCTGTGTCTGTAATAGCCCTAGTGGATTGAGCGACGGTGCTTGCTTATGTCTGTGTATATCGTCTTTGTGCGTGTGGTTTGTAGTGCTATTTATTACCATAGAAGTTTTAGGACGGAGTACTGAGTGCATGGTACTCGTAACGTGGGTCTGAAAGTCGTACGTGGTGTAATGCAGTGCACTCGCACGTGTCATGTACTGTTGAATATTTTCCTTGTTCTCTAGTATCACTGCAGGTCCACTAGTTGAGCTTCTCCAGATGTCCTGGCTGCGCAGCGCAGTCCAAGCGATTGGGTCACCATAACCAGATAACCTGGCATGCACACTTGACTCAAACCCATGGAAAAGACAAACTCTGCTCTGCCATCTGTCGTTTAACTGAACTATCCCTGCCGTTTGAAATTCTCAGCTGGCTAACGGAGCCAGTCGGACCATGCGTACTAGCGCGCTCATCTGCCGACATCGCTTTCTTGTTCAGGCTGTCGTATTCCGCGCGCCGAAATTGGCGAGTGTCGTGTCACTCAACAATCATGCCTGCTTTGCACCTTGTACTTAACGAATCGCGCACAGTCAACGTCGGTATGGTTGTTTATTGTTTCTCTCGAGTCATCTCCAACAGCGCCACCATGCCTCCCCCCTCCGATCCTTGTAGGCTAGCACAGTTCTCACATTCCCTTTCATCGCACGCTCGCCTTCTGTCAGCACTGAACGCACTTCGTAGCCGTGAGGACAGATCAGCTCTATCCACCTCGTCGATGTCGACTTTCACAAGCGATTGTTGAGTGTACCACCCCAGAGTTCTGACCGTCCAGGCCCTTGGGCATACAAGCCCGTCGTTTCGCTTGAGTTCTGTGTGCGTCTTGGAAGCCTCATCTAGTTGGAACTGCTCGCCTTGGCATCTTCCTTTATAGTACGTTGAGCTATTCACAGACGTAGTATTCTTTTGCTTGTTATTATTGTTATCCGTCTATCGCTGTAGTCATTCATTGTTGAGTGTACAACTTGATACTGACATTATCTGTCTGATTTTCTTCCTAATAACTATTCCCATTTTTTATTGTGTGTTGAACATGCTTGCAGCTATTCTCACTAATAGATCTGACTTCTGAAATCTAAGGCGAGCGCCCGTCGATGCGGAAACATCGATAGTGATAACTCCTGAGAAACTGTTCCATAATAGGCCGTATCCCTGCAACTTGTGACCCATACATTGTGTGCTGACTAGGTTGATACATCGCCGCACAATGAACCATGCAAGACTTGGTTCCATTCAAGTCTTACCCCGTCGTGGTAAATGCAAATACCACTTATCTAGTTTGATGCCTGGATTATCTTCCGTGATACTGCGAAAACCTGTTCATTCATAACATTCCCAGTCGTTTGTCGGCTGACGCAAATAGCCAGTGAACTCTCTTACTAAATATATCGCACGCACTTTCTCCCGTACCAAAAATCCACAGTACTCAGCTTAGATTGCCGGTGGTGCTGTCATTAGATATGGATTCTTCCAACTCTTTTGGGATCACAATCCCACCTTGCCTGCGCTAGTTCAAGGATACTGGACCCATTCTACGCGAGTGAGATGCTCTGACTTTCTTTGTTGTCCAGTGGGTAATGGAGGAATGCGAATCACGCGGGTTGCCAAGTATTTGCAGCCTAATGTTCGGATGTTACTGTGATCTCGTATCAATCTAATCTTGCTGTCTTGGGAGAGCGGTGTAAACAAGCACAGTCAACGCTTGATTTATCGAAGCTCGATTGCTCGAATCTGAGGAATTCGAGCTTCTCAGTGGCTTCAATTTCACTTCTTGCTTCCAGAATTTAATCAAACAAGTCCGCTCAGTCGAATTTAGCAGGCACTCGGACCTATTGATGGGTGCCCTACGATCAAACCGGGTGTTGGCCCTACAGGTCGAATTATCCATACACTTTGAGCTACAGAATTACATTCCGGCCATGACGACATTTGGCCTTGGAACTAAATTTCGCTGATAGTTTTCTTACTGTTGCCATGCTGGCGCGTTATTATGCGCAAAGTTGGAACAGGGCATGCCCAGCGTCTGTGGGCTTTTCCTTGTTTCGCGCACCCCAGGGGGTTCATGCAACTCGACGGCCTTAGTGTGGCGCCACGCTGGTATACGCTCTATAACTCTGTCAGTGAAACTAGGTAGTAGTAGTAGTAGTAGTAGTAGTAGTAGTAGTAGTACACCCACCCTACATGAGGAGCCTGGATATTCACAGTTAGATGGGAAGCAATGCTTAAGTGGCGAAGAGGAACAAGCCCCATTGATGAATCACATTCTTGTGGATTTATGTGTCATATCATGTACAGATAGTTCGTCTATCAGTAGGCGTCGTGTGCGGGCACATGTTGCCGCAGCCCATGTGTACCGTCGCCGCGGTTGGTCGCATAGCTTGCTGACATCAGACCCTCCTGAATGTCGTCCCGGGGCCTCTGCTCTTTCTTTTGAATGCACCACTGGCTTGCTAACGTTTTGTGGGGGGTTGCGCTAGGGAACGGTAGACTAGTGCTATGTCTCCCACGGGCTACAGTAGTGTATTCTGTAAACGCTTCAATCTTCACGTGATCCGAGAACGTCGTGTGCCGTGGCGATGCATCGCGATGGGACTGTGCGATGCATCGCTACGCTTAAGCGTTTCATCACAATACGTCGCTGTTCTTATCCGACGAGTTGCTTCATATGTTTCTCATACTGCAACAATGCCCTGCACGTATCACGCTGAGACAAGAGAAAGCGGGACGGTGTGGTGATCAGTACAGTTTTGAGAGACGTCGCATCGTTGTCGATGTTACGGATGCGGGATCACGAGCACAGAGTTGCGGGAAACGGATCTCTGGTCTCCGTGCTCGTCGTCATGGAGAACCGCGCCGAACTCTGTCAACACCTGGCAAGGTTTAATAACAGTTTCATACTCGATGGCTCACCGAATGAATCATCCATCTCGTAACCGATCTCTCACCAGCATTCTACACTTGAAAATCAACCTCTGCAGTCATTGGAGGAGATTTTTGCACGACATAAACCCGTCGCATTACCTTGAGTCCCATTGTATTGCGTCCAATCCTACTCGAGGTTTCCTCTATCGGCATGGAGTTTGATTGGTTCCAACTGCTTCAATAGTGCACTTGCGCTGCATTACAGTTGACACAGGACCTTGATAACCACAAGGTGCAAGGTAACGTGCCGGAGCATGCAGTTGTCTGCATCACTTTAGTTGAACCAGAGTTTAGTTGGCCTCGAAAAGGTGCTCCAGTTTACGTACATGCATGACTGCGGTATGTTGTGTGTCCTCCGCCTTGTTCGATTGTCCGTCAGTCGCACGTTCGTCATTTTAATTGGCATTTTGACGCTGTCGTACTGGTTTTAATAGTTCGTTTTGTCCATTGAACACCTCAGCTTACTTGCAATGCACGCGTAACTCCACGGCCCAGCCTTGAATTCACTCTCCCTTCCATACTGTCCAAATCGGGTGCGCTGTCGATACGAAAATTCGGTGGACGCTCAATGCGCCAGCGTCGAGCAAGCTTAACGCACTGGGCTGCAGCAATTACAGTCTGTGCAAACAAAAATCGCAGGGCTTTCATGTAGGTTTGTTTGACGATGCAAGCGTCGCTGCACAGTGTTCTCCATCCTGAATTAACCCTCCTGAAATTTTGCGGCTTTTCACAAGGCTTTTCAGCTAGCATGGGCCCTCTGATGTCGCCCTCTAGTTTCGCCGAGGCAGCGCGCGTCACAGGGCACAGCTTCTGTTAAGCAGCAACTAGGCATCGCATCCATTGACCACCGATGCCTAGAGTGTGTCTGGTAAACGTCCTTGGGTTTTCATTTGGCTACTACACTACCATTGGGCAGCCTTGATGTTCGTCAGCTGCCTCAATGTAGCACGTGAATTAATCATGACTTTCTGGACTTCTGTAATCATGCCTGAATGGAAATGCCGCGGTTGAGACATAGCTACTCAGACAGACGGTATATCCAGCGTTCCAAGCACTGTGACCGCTTACTCTTTTTCTCCTCGACAACAAATTCTCTACCCTGTTCAAGGTTTCGAGTTGTGTTGTAGACAATTTGTCAAAGCATTCCACGAGGCCAACTTTTTACACTATAAAATACATCCTTCCACTCTGTATAGTTTAATTGTGCCTTATCACAATTCAACCCTGGGTTAAATACCTGGGTTACCTATGGTTTGATTGCACATCCAGGTACTGCCTCTCCTCAGTGCAGGCAGAATCACTCTGTGTTTCATATGGCATTGGAGTATTGCTACTCCAGGCTACAAAGACTACTGTGTTCATAATTTTGCTTGTTCTCCTTTGTTCGGGAGTGGAGCTCCTTGTGCAAGATCTTTGCCATGATTGTAACCAGTAATTGGACAGGTTAGGTCACTTAATTTAGGTTGTTGGTGGACGATAGTGTGCCTTTCAATACCCATTCTTATAGCTAGTCTTGTTTGTATTTTCTGGAATTGATGTTTTGTTGCAGAAGGGGGTTCTTATGGACAACTTGAGCGTTGTCTGAACCCTGGTAGAAATGTCCAAGTCAGCACACGTGCCATCACACCTCGGAGTCCAGATGAGTTGCATTTGGAAAGAGGCACTGTGATTTCAAAATCATTTGTAGCCAAATCTCACTGTACGTCATTGAAAATATCTCTTTGTAATAAGGACAAGATCCACATTCACCTTGAGAGCTGCTCAGTGAACTATTCAGGCTTGTGGTCCTTTACCAAAACACGTTGGCAGTGGTTGTAACAAGGGTATCATGCAGAATACGTATGAGATATAATGTTGCATGGGTTTGAGTGAGCCCATGAAACATCGGAGTTTCGGGACCAGCAAATATTGTGTGGTGATGCACAAGCAATCACAATAGGATTGAAAATCGAGATGTGGAAGCAACACAAGTACATACAGCTCAGGCTAAAATGCTTTCATGTTACTATTTTCAGCTTGCAGCAGTGACATGGCTACTTGTAGAGGCTGCTTGGCACCACCAGATTCAGGCTAGTGGGGATATGACCAGAAATCTTTTTTCATGATTGGTGTAAGATAGCAGTGCGGTAGTGCAGAGGGTGATTTTTTGTGCAACGAACAGAGAATTTTTTCAACTTTTCAACATGTTGCTTTGCAGTTGTGGTTGCAAGGCAACAACCTGTGAAACAAAAGTATCATTTGTGTTTCAGCGGAGTTCACTGATGCTGATGTCAACATCTCTGACAGCTGATAGATTGATGGCAAAGTTTAGAGAGTCTTCAGAGACATGTGCTGAAAAGATTGGCCGTACAGGTTGACCTGGGATATCTAGTCCTCTATCCTCAGTAGCCTTGTGTCAATTGCAGTTATACTATACTGTGGCCAGGTGCCAGTGTACCTGCCACAGGATCAATGTCTATACATATAGCCTTGGTTAAGTGACGCAGAACAGATCTACTGTTGGTGGGCATCGATTTCAGAACTGTTCATGGAAAGTTGCGACCAATTTTCGTTCAGTACGTAGTTGGCGCCGCTCTGCCTTGCTTGTACTAGTCACGTGTGCTATGGTCCACTGCGATCGTCTCTTCGGTGCTTGTAAATGAGAATTATTATTCAGTTGTTAAGGAATCCATGGTAAGGAAAGAACCACATTGAGGAGAAGGGGGGAGGCGGGCACATTGCCTTGTGCAAATCAGTCAGTATGGTATCTGCATCTGATCAATGTATTAAAGTCGGCTTCATACACTTAAATCCTGATTTCATATCTGAGAAGCAAGTACGGTGCCTCTCCAGCTGTTGGGAATGTTGTGAATGCCCACAAGTGTATGCCAATATTGAGATTTATATGCCAATGTATCATGTAGCACGAGTGATACTCAAGGTGGTTTGTCAGTTCAGGTGCTGATGGTGTAAGGGCGAAGCAGCTGTTCGATGCAATGGATGCATTTGGCTTGCACAGAGATACAATCACTTATGGCTCTACGATATCTGCAGTGGCCCACTCTTTCCACTGGACTGTCAGTGTACAGGTATGTTAGCTAGGTTGCAATTTACAAAGACATTGCCATATGTAATGTGAACATGCAATGATGTCCATGATGTACAGTTGTCTTCAATGCTGAGTTTCTTGCCTGTAGCTCTTCATACACATGTGTGATAGCGGGATTCAGGCAGATACTGCCACCTGCTGCAGCCTGATGCATGTGTTGGACAAGGCTGGTGCGTGGGCAGCAGCAGAACTGGTGCTGTTGGCCATCGCAGTCCAGTCAAAGGCGCTGAGCATCATGCAGCGGCTGCCACGTCCCGTGCTGAAAGATCTCACGCCAGAGGAGCTGCAGACGATGGAGGCACTCAATCAGCGGCTTGAGGTGTGGCAGGGAGCGCTTAGCATTGCCGATTGCTCTCTGGACACTCCCCAGCCAGCCCAAGGTATGTGTTACGTCCTGTGCACCAATAGATTCATGGACAGGCACAAGTGAACTCAAACAGTAGTAGATAGGTGTATGGATAGATGCCGAGATACCGAGGGCAGATCTTCGTGAACTGCGTGAGTGGTCACCAGGGGCCTGGCTGTGGGTCAGAGCGAGTCGGCTCCCTTGTGAGTCACGCGGACTGTAAGGGAGTGCCATGGGGGTAGACAGGGACTGCTGAAGTCTTCTGCTGTCTTGGATTACCCTGGTTTTCCAAAGTTTCAGTTATTCAGCTCTACACACCTATAGCCTACCCATTTTGACCCACTGGATTAACAGAATGACCCTTGCAACAGTCACTTTTTTGCTTGCCCACCTGTTAGGAGGCTCATTGCCCCTGCAATGCTGTCAAGCTTGAGTTAGGTCAGGTCTCAAAGTGGTGATAAGTTGATAGTTCTCCCTTCAGTCTGATTTCGCATAATAGACAGGAATAGGAACGCTAGGTTTTTTGTGTTAAGTTAGTTTTTTATTAAGGTAAGTGAAGATGCAGGGGAAGAGACAACACCAGTAGGCAGGCACCGCAAAAGCAGCGAGGGCCATGCGCCAAATACAGGAACCACATCAGGGCACACAGATTCTACACACACTCCACTCGAGCGGGTGCGCACCAGCAGTCCTCTCCTGACCGTGGCACTCTTGATCGTCCATCGTGCAGTTGCAACAGTACTGTTGTGTGCAGATTCTAGCCAGTACGGAGCTCCTTCAAACTCCTCAAAGCCACAGCTCTGGTGTCGTTCATAGCAGCTATGCACTTATGGCTGACACCACGCCACAGTTTGCAGTGAAGAGCGCGGAGTCTGGGATGCACAGCCAGGATGGTGTACACTACACTTCTCCCTCAGCCCGCTCTGCAGAGACTCCAGTTGCAATGGCGTCCAAGCTGAGCAGCTCCCAGCCACCCACGCCAATGATCCAGGAGCTCATCGCTGCCTCGTCGCCCAACTCTTCTTTCCGGGACATGCTGCAGTCTCTGGTGAGACCCACTGCCGGGCATCCGTTACATGATCGCCCCATTGGCCGTCGACCCAAGTCCAAGGTATTCAAACAGCAGATAACGCGTCTTTGTTGCAATGCGTTGCTCACTGCTTACCAGCACGGAGTGCCTGTTCCTTGGGACAGGTCGTGCGTACTCATCTGTGCCATGATGGCCACAGAGCCCCACGTGTATGCTTCTACACAACTCCAGCTTTACTCACTCTTGGCCACAATTCAACACACATATTTCGTGTCCTTTTCTGAGAGTTAGAATGGCGCTAGCAGAACGATGCTTCTCCAGTAGTGGCAGAATTGTGGTAATGTGCGCTTTGGGCGTAGTTGCTGTAATAGAGTAGGTAGTATTTGCTACTCATACGAGTCTTGAATATGCAGCGTTGATGTACAGGGATCATCCGCACACTGCTCCGAAGAAGGGAATGTTTCCTGACACCTTTTCATTCAACACAGTTCTTCATACTTTGTCGTCAGTAGGGCAGCTAACAGTAGCACTGGTGCTGTATCAAGAGATGCAGAAGCGAGGAGTTCAGGTGAGTCGCGGTGAGTTGTACATGTGTGTATGTGTGCAAGTGCATTGCCATTCCTCCATGTGGACCATCAAGACAGTAAGGATTGAAAGCCAACAGCACTTCCAGGTTAATTCTGCCACGATTGCTGCTATCATGCGCACTGCAGTGACAGCAAAGCAGCCCCAGATGGTCCTTGAAGTGTGGGATCAGCTGATCAATAGCGACATGCTGCCCTCTAGTGCTTGTGTCAATGCTCGGCTTGAAGCTTTAATTCAACTGGTATGCACCTTACACACCGCCAACATCGCATTAGATGTGGTTGGAGAAACCGCAGTTTTGAGTTGAACTGAATTCTTCTTTTGGGTGGTTCTTCAGGATCAAGTTGGATGTGCACATGAGTTCTTCATTGAGCTTACACACGGGGAGCATGCACCAATAGCTGCAACGTCAGATTCTGTCAGAATTATCATGGAGGCATATTTTGCTGCTGGAGATCCAGACTCCGCAATGTCTGTTTTCCAGAACCTTCAACACATGCAACACAGGTTGCGCTTGTCGCCGGCGCTCATCAGCACAGCTACTGCTGCCCTGTCTACAGAGAGGAGGTGGGGTGATGTAGCACAGATTGTCTTGTCGGGAGTCAAGGCCAAATGCGCAGACAGTGCCACTCTGCTTGCCACATTTCGTCAATTGTCTAAGAGCTGCAATGATAATGTTGCTGACAGCGTGGAGGAAGAGGCAAAATGCGCTCTGCAGGTGTGACAGCCACCTGTTATGACCTGCGACTAACCCCACACAAGCTAGGCTGCAAGTGTCCCTTGTGGGTGGGGATTACTCCATTACAAGACCTAAATGTCGCTGCAGTAAGTACGGACCTTCACTGGGTAATGAATAGCATAATGTTGAGAAGGGGAGCAAAATCTGCTGTTGAGCAGCAACAACAACTAGCAGCATAAGAAAAAATGAAACATAGATAAAATGCAATTAGTAGCGGTGCTTATTTCCAGTATAGCTTTGTATTTTCTATTGTAGATTAGGAACGCCAGCGGGCATGAGCTGATTCGTGATTTCAGCTGCAAGCTCAACTTCAGCAGGTTTTCAGATGTTAAGGCTGTAGCATCGGCTATGGGTTTCAGCAAGGAGCATAATTTTCGTCTGGTGATTAGACTTGCTGTGTTTCGGTTGATTCAGCTGCATGCTGGCTGGTTTGTTGCCTGAAATGTGCTTTCATTGCATCTGCAACTAAACAGTAGATACCAAGGGTAGACCATGAGGGGCTGCATGCGTGGAGCCGAGAGCACTGGCTGCTTATTATTCAAGGGATTGCAATGGGGATAGTCGGGGCTGCTGGTGGTCTTGCTATTTGGGTTACACTACGGTGACCCAACGTATTTTAGGTACTACTTGCCATATGCAACCTGGTTTTTCCAGCTGTTGTGAGTGACACGAATGCTTGGGAAAGATAGGCTTTGTTGCAGATTCTGACTACAATTTAGTCGCATGCTACGCTGAAGACAAAGCCCCAGCGGCCGCCTGGGGCTGGGGATGCGACACTCTCTGCGGGCAAGGCTCGGCAGTCTCCAGATGCAGACACCAGGGCAGCAGCAACCGAGATCTGTGAGATCTGCAGCTCCATAGCGCACATTGCCTGTGCTGCAGTCCTGGCTATCCGCGGAGTCATCATGATATG
>JAULKQ010046942.1:2008-25688 GCA_032356285.1 Smithsoniella earleae | reverse complement strand
AGCCTTCTGGTGGATGGCCAGCGGCCTGGATGGCGGCAACCGCAGCACCTGCTTCAGCAACGCCAGCTCGGAACGGTTGGGCTTCGCATCTCTGCACAGACAAACGAACCGCTGTCCTGCAGGCTACGATTAATTCAATCGGATCTCACTCGACTCCGTGCGAAGTTCGTGACTAGGAAAATCTGCCCGATTATTCGTACAGCTCAGTAACACGCGCACTGTAATTCTTTCTTACTAAAATTTCCGCAGCATGGCAAGACGAATGATGGGCCGAGTACCACAATAAACGCAAAAAACTCCCATTGCTGGTGTTCATTTTCTGGCCCTCGGTGCTGTACAATTTAATTGGGTACCGATACCAAAATACCATAGGTTGAACTCACTATGGTAGTTACAATTACAGTGAGGCTTGTGCCAGTCGTCCAGCAGCATACTCTTGCAAATTCCAGACCAAGGTACGAGGAATAAATACCAGAAAAATTGATAATCTGACTGCTGAAAAAATGAGCGATTTCACTGGGATGTGAAGTGCAAAAATACAGAACTCAGGTGATGAAGGCGTTGAAAGAATTCAGGCTATGGGCTAGGTTGGAGTCTCTCCCAGTGTGCAGGATCCCAGAGCCACAGGGGGACCAGGGGAGAGTTGTTACCCTATAGCTTCTGTGTTGTGTTAACCTGTGACTAACCCGGCACATCTTGGCTGAAATAGCCATATCCAGGTAAGGGGAGTACCCTTTGCTAAGACACTAGTACTAAGACAACAGGAGCAAAACAATAGCATTTGCATGAGTGGTTACCAGGGGCCTAGCAAAAGGCCAGGCCTTTCTGTGTTCTCAATTCGGGATTGTGTCGGCTCCTATTTACAGGAGCGCCACGGGGGTTGCACACAGATCGGTCTACAGATCGAAGAGCCCACTCGTATCGTAAAATACTAATAAATGCAGAAAATGGAAATCTCCACCCGATTCGTAGCACACGCAACGCTGCACAGTCTTCTGAGTCACCTCGGATTCAGGCACAGTTATGCATCACATTTTGTTATATTCTATTCTTACCAGCACGCTATGGGTTCCAACCCGAATCAATTTCGTCACCAGGACAGTTACGCTTGTATTTACTTCGTCTGATCTAAAATGCTGACAAGCCACGGTTCATGTGCTTTGAGCACAGGGCGATCAGTTTGCCTTTGGCGAGGCGGAATTAGATCATCTCCCAGCGTTTCTTTGATTCTTTCACTTGAATGGCAGGCCAAGGGTTCAGAAAAAGAAGAACTGAAGTAGAACTAAACAACACACCAGCAGACATGCAGCTGGCTCAACAGAAATTTCAAGCCAAGGAACAGCTCGAAACAAAGCCTTGTCTACACTGCACGCATTACAATGCTGTGTTCTGGCCTGCCCTATGAAGGCCACATCTGCGGTTGCCTGTCCTACTTTTCTCGACTCCCAGTTGACGAAAACCAATCTAACAGAGTACAGTTTTCAAGCCTGTGCCAAGACCAATGCATCCTACATTCAAATTCGTTGCACGTCGTTCCCTCATTTCTGACGTTAAATCTGCGTCCCGTGTTACTCGGTTTTCCTGAAACACTCTCGCTATGCATTGGGCTCACTATCATGCCCACATTGGATCTGAAAAAAAAAGGCTCCTGTCAACAGACTTGCACAGCAACTTTGCAATTAATTCGATCAGCATATACAGCATATGGCTTTTGAGGGAGTGTTGTGTGGAAAGGGACTCTTGAATTGTTCTGCTAATTTACGCTCCTTTGGTGAACCAAAAACCCAGGTATTTACCATCACTAGGCTCACAATATGGCCTCATTTTGGTCAAAACCTCAACTTAGCTGACCATCTTGAAGTGTCGCAATCTGGATTTTGCATCTTTTCGCTGGGGGTGTTTGAATGGCCAATGAATGAAGAGCTGGGACTGAGCTGCCCAAGTGTGCAGCCGAACCATACCTGTCCTGCCATCCGCTTCCCAGTGCCTGGCTGAGTTTGAGAGCTTTATATTCACACGGGTTTGGCTCCTGCCCGCCTGTGGTGTTGTCCACCTCTGGGTCGTGGAATGCTTCGACATGCACTGCGTGCTGGCTGCCGTGGCTTTGCATTCTCAGTGTCTGTGCTGAGCTTGACTGGCTGTAGAGCACAGCTACATCAAATGTCGGGAGGTGAAAGACAAGGTGAACATCACAGCTGCCCATTCCGTCCTGCTCACAACCAATTCGTACGCACGATGACGACTTTCAAAACAATTTGTAGTCGCTCTTGGCTTAAATTACAGAGATTGAATTACAAGCGAGCTTGACACTGTAGAGCTGTGGCTCACCGTGGATACGTCCTCGTATCTACTGCTGATTGTCTGCAGAGTTTTTTGGTCGAGCCAGGAGCAACGAGGAAGTTCGCGGCGCTCTAACTGCTTCAGCTTTTGGTCTAGTTGACCTAGCGGCCCTCGTTCCTTGACGGAGTCTTTACCTGGAGTCTTTGAAGGCCAGGTATAGTCTGGCAGCTGTCCCAAGCACAGCTTCACCTTCTGAAACCCTGTTTTTAAACGGCCTTTTTTATTGAAAAGGGGCATGACTGCACTGCCAATGACGGTCGCAGGGCCGCACTCCCAGTGCGCTGTTACGCATAGAGCTAAGACACTTGCCGCAAGCAGGTCCCGTATCTGCACGTCTGGTGCCAATAGTACGCTGCTGTAGGCTTGGGAATGGACGGTTAAGAAGTAGATATGCTTTTACCTTGAAAGTGAAAGGGATGTGCTGCTCTTCAGCTGTAGACCATTCACACCCATCAGTGCCAGCTGGAACGAGCACACTTCGCACAGGTCCCTCAAAAATGTGCCCCTCCACAGCAAGCGTAGCTTCTACGAGAACATCAGCTACAATGGCACTCCCTTCTCCAAGATTCTGGGTCTCCTGATTGAGCTGTGGTAGCTGTCCAATCAATCTTGACACATTGACGTGCACCTGGAACATGTACATTCAGAGTGACAGAATACGATGAAATGGTATGCATCAAGCAAGAAATATCACTTATGATTGATACGCACATTTCCTGACACACTTTGACTTAGTACGTACTGGAACTGAGCCATTTATTTACGTGCGTTTGTGCTGAGCATTCCTGCCTGGGGAAAGGTGGAGGAAGAAACCGCCAAAATAATTTACATCATTACTTGTCATTGTACAATCATCTGCAATTTTGGGATAGCATATACAGTTGTAGTTGCTGAAAACACTGTCAAAAACTGTCAAAGTCCGATGTAACACACAACAGTAAGAGAATTTCTTCCTCCTAGCTTGCTCACCAACCCGCAAAAATCCGAGTACAAATATGAATATTTACATTATCAGTAGGTGGCTGGAAATGCTTATTCGTTACAACTGATTTTTTTTTCGTCCCGTTAACTTCCAAGTGCATTGAATTCGAAGCACCTGCTGCACTACGCTCAGCACATGCCACTCAGCCCAGAAATGCGCATCCCAAAGTAAAAACCAGGGGATAATCCTTGTGGACATTGCGAATAAACAAAACACAAGATCCGGACAGATACCATTACAAGAACAACTCGACGTGGGTGCACCTGTGACAGCAGAATTCTAGCAAACCCGAGGTGCAAGTACCAAACGTACTCTTATGACGATATTTTTCAGCAAAAGTATCCTCTGGGGGCAATTAGCCTCAAGGTTCTCACTATCATGCCATGGCGAACTGGCGTTTCATAGGTCGTTGAGTACCGCTACAAATAAGTACGCGCTTTTAATCAAACATGAGTTGACTGGTTATATCATTATGGTTCTGGTGCTATCTGTCCGTGCGCTTGCCTTGCAGGATCTTTCAGCTACCAACATGTTCTAGTAGTCAGCCTATTGTGACTTCATGGTCCACGGGTCAATTTCAACACTTACAGTTGATGCAACAATTTCGATTGAAGCACGGGCATAAAAAGAAAGGGTAATTTTTTCTCCTGCGCATCAGAGTCAATTCGTGCTTGTATGTTGCAAAGCACTGCAGAGACAACAGATGCCTACAAGATATTGTGAAACAAGCGCAAGTATATTCTACGAGACAAGTCTGAGCATGCTGTTTGAAAGTGGCAAATAGTACTTTCTCCCTCCTGCTTATGAAACAAGTGTTGCTGAATGGATCTCAATTCTGGACGACAGTGTTTTCCTGAGGCCTTCACCTGTAGTGCTTAACGTATGCCTCACTTTGGCCTGGGCTACAGCTCTACCAACCTGCTCCAAACAGTTCACTTGCTGTGCAGGTCCTTTTACGAGCGTATCAAAAAGACAGCGTCCGGGATATATGTTGCAAGGCATGCACATTACAGGCATAAACGATATAACAAAAGCAGTAATCAGCTTAAGAGGTTGCGGGGAGTGTTTGTCCTCCCGCAATTCTTACAACGCAAACTTAGAAAAGCTGGATTCTAGTCAAGCAACTCTGCACAGCATGGTTGAAATGGCATGCAACGTCTTTGAAATGTCCAGAAGTTTTGCATGTTAGGTTTCATTCCTACCAGAATTTAGCGGGAGCTTACTTTTTAATAGAGAAAATTTGCTGCTGCGCTTGATTACATAGTGGACTTGAAAGTAATGCAATCGTTGTTATTACGGGTGTTCAGGCACCTGACGTTTTTGTAACACCTCGTTTTTATCATTTCAAGATATGGATTGAGCAATCATTACCGATTGACAAATTTCCTGATGTATGCAAACAACACTGCATGCTCCACACCTGTGGGTTCTTCTCGATGCATGCCGGAATTGTACAACGTCCGCCCGTGTGAGATGAATCCCTCATCAACTTCACAACACTCGCGATCAAAACTATTGCTCGTTTTGTGACAGCAATTGTGACTATTCGTGCGTGCTTAGTTCTTGTTCTTCGCAGTTTCTTTTGAACATCGAAGCAGCGCTGCGGTCAAATGTGGTTTGACAACCCGATTGCGAATAATGTGGCTCAAGGAGCCGCTTTAGGAGGAGCACTGGGAGCTTCTATAGGTGCGCTTACTGTGCGAAGTGGGGAAATGGGTTGCTGCACTCGGGTTTCTGTACTGTTCATAGCTCACCGCTGTAATCTAGTGCAGGTTCAATTTATGGCACATATGATGCCTTTGCATCTAAGGTATGCCTTCTTCTACGGTATTGTTTGATCACACTGTCACTGTGTTTACTTTTAAGGAACTGTGCAGTTGCCAGGCATGCTCAAATTCAGGCACATCGGCACCATCACACTATCAACTAGCACAGTATGTCTCATCCCAATCACTGCGTAGTGCCTAGTCTACAGGCCTCGTAATAAGCATTCTTTACCTACAACACAATGAACACACTGCAGGCGTTTGCTATGCTGGTCGGATGTGGTGCCTTGCTGAGACGTAGCTGAGACTCTGCTGGCACAAATAGCAGGTGAACCTGCTACTAGAAGTACATTCCATTTCCCTCTCTTGATTATTACTCTTTCAGTTATCTCACAACGATAGAGCGACTGGCATCCTGTCGAAAACAGCATCTGGAGCCGGCTCAACATTCATAAACAATGTGAGTTGTAATTATATTTCACGAATATGGTGAGCCGCTCCAAATCCATGATTACTCCGGAACAGATTCTACATACATTATAAGTCCACCACTGCCCAGACAGTACATTCGTGGAACTTGTGTAACGTCTGCTTCAATGATTCGATTGTCGTGTTTGACTGTCAGGAGTGTAAGCGATCCCATCGTCGCACATAGTAGAAGTTGGCTTTTATGTGGTAGCACTCGTTCATATATAACCCGAGAACATTATTAAAAGCACAAGAAATCATGAGAGCTCAAGCCAAATCGTTGATTCATCTCGAGAGAAAGATTCATTGAAGCACGTCACGCAAAACAGGGAGAGCCGAGACAAGGGTTACACGTTTCCAGGAACAGCTCAAAGCTCCATCGTTGTTCCGAGCTACGCAAGCTCAGAGGACATTGAGAACTCTCAATTCAGAGGTAGAAACCTTCACATTCACTCATATTTTACATATCACGGCTTCGCTACACTCTCGATGGTTTCGGCTGAGTTACTGCCGAGCTGATCATCTACGTTGTCAGGACCAACTTGGGCAGCAACATCATTAATTGCTGCGTGCAGCTGATCTATTTTCTCTTCTAATTCTTGCTTGGTCACTGGGGGTTTATTTTCCTCAAACCAGTTGGGTGCCTTGAACTTTTGTTGCTCATTTAGAATCGCGCGAGAGATCTGCATGCAGCCAAGTCAATCATGCGCAGTATTCATCATTCAAGGAGATTTACTGCAGCATGAAGCTCGGGATTGCGATGTTGAACCTATTGTCTTGGGTCAGTGGAAAACACGCAGAACTCGTTTTGCGTCTTCATGGCAAATGCTAAGTACAAACACCTGTGGAGCGAAAAAGAAACCAGCTGCACCAAAGATTGCTCCACCGAGAGCAAACCCGGTCCAAAATCCGTCGCGGCGAGGAGGGGGAGTTCCTTGGTATGACCTGGAAAACACAGATGTTTACCTTCACAACGTCTGCATCGTTTCCTTCGATTATTTTTGTTCAAAAATCACTTACTTGACGATAACTGAAGAAGCTCTTCGGACTGGTCTTACATTGTTGATCCTGGGCTGCAGAGCACGAGCTCTGGTTCCTGCACTGATGAAAAAATGGTGTCAGTTGCTGGCTTTAGCAAAGTATAAAGTGCACATATGTCACTTTCTTGATTGCCAATGTTGACATACCTTGTTCTAGTGCGTGAACCATGCTAGATAACTGTGCGATCAAAAGTAAGAACAGTCTTCCGTAGCAAGAGTGCGAACTCAATCAATAACCTTTATTACTTCAGATAATTTTTTCACGATTTGCAACTTTGATGTGCTGTTTTGGATTTTGGCCTCGCCTTTTTTTCAGTTCTACAGTTGAGTACTAGGGTGGCATACGGGAAGGTGCACCGCAGCCACTGACCACAGCTTGTCACTGAACCGTAGTGTGTATCTTATCTATCGATGGATATTATGATGGATGACAAAGGAAACTCCTCGTGCTTTTTTGGGTGAATTCATGGGACGAGTCAACGTCATGTGACCTGAAAAACTATTTTATATTTCGGCACCTATTTCAACCTTTAATGCCAGAGAAATTCGATAGAATGGCTACTTTCGAGAAGGTGTTATTTCTCAGCTGTGGACATCGTGCAGGAGAAGTAATTGACTGAAGAACAAGGCGTGCTCCAGTTACTTCGTGGCCGAGCGTCCAACCGTTAGGGCCGAACTTCGGGAATTTCGTGTTTTTTATTCTGCCCCTCCTTGAGTGCGAGGACCCGTAAACACAGAACTGCAGCAGGATTCCTTCATTGGCTTGAATCCGTTCGGTGAGAGAGGTCCCACAACGTAATCCTAACTTGCCGTGCTCTGCTTGTGTTCACGACGTTTATGTGATGATGCTCATTAAAATCTTGAAAGTGGCTTGAGCGCACCCAACCGCACGGAAATGAGAGGAATAGATTCAGTGTAGCTGTACATATTCAAAGGTGCTTCATTAGATGATGTATGTTTCCTCGAAATAATCTTTACCCGAACTTAACCCGAAGCTTGCAAGTATCTTCGCATACTTTGTACCATAGCGCCACTGTAGTTGTCAAAACAACTGTAACTCACTGAAATTTTAGATACTCGGTTTTTATCTCAGCCTGAGCCTGATTGAAGCAGAACCATTACATCCCAACGAGACTGTTGCTCTGACAAGTCCACGACAATACAGAGGACGCTCGATAATTCGGATATCGATCATACGGATCTCGCTCTAATTCGTACGAAATTGGTGACTACTGAGCTGATACGAATAATGTTCTGGAAGGATCTTATCCCAACGTGTGGGATTATAACATTGACCTAGTTTTTACTTTAGTACCAGTCATTGATATAATTTTGTGCAGTAGTCATTCTGGGTCTTGGTATTGGGAAATAGTAGTCCTAGCTGAGGCCCGAGCCCGCTGACAGCACTATGTAGGCCTTCCATTCCCCTTGACATCGTTGCCTTGACTTCCGTGCACGAAATCAGGTTAGAAACAATTCAGCTACTATTTTCGCTTGGCAGGTCCGTCTCCGGACTATTCGTATGGCCCGTTAGGTCGCCTACAGCAATTCGTGTATGTAAATTTAAACAATTTCAGCGGTGAAAGGACTGTACAGGAAGTTTAATGATGTATAGAGTAGCCCAAAGTGCACAAAGTACTAACGTAGGAGCTGGGTCGTCCATCTGAACCTACAGATCGTGTTAATGTTCGTTTCGAGGTCTCAGGTGTAATGCATGGATACCGTGGTGGCACATAGCAAACTAAGTGACCCAAATACAATTCATTTGAATTGAAAGAGAAAATATGGTTATTAGATGATTCGTGTCAGATCCATGGAAGAGTGACAGTTGGCGAGACTGTGCAACTTGTTTCAAACTCAGGACTGCGATATCAGCGACTATGAAGATGAAATATCTGTGGAGCCACAATTGAAGACTAACGGAGCACTCGATCACGTGCAATTGCTTGGGACTTATGCGCTTGCAATCCCAGATATCGCAACCGATAGCATCATCAAGGTGTTGAAGGACTTAAGTTCAACGACAATAAATAGCGATAGAGCAGTTTACAGCATTTGACACTTGTTGGACTTGAGAATTCACGTAGAAAGTGAATGTGCTAACTCTTGAAATCTTGTGGTGTACTGTTAAGCCAAGTTCGTCACTCTAGTTCGAATGACACGCTGCTCATGCCCCAGATACAAATAAGGTGCTTGACAATTCGGACTTCGCTCTAATTCGTACCAAAATATGAAGGCAAAGCAATACGTATTATCGAGCGTCCACTGTACAAGCATGTACAGCGGTACTTCATTTAATTGGCACGACTTGTTGAACATCCCATTGCGAGCGAATAATCTAACAATCTTAATTGTAGAGTAGTTCGTCATTAAAAGTCCAGCTGACTTTTAATGCTCTAGTGCCCGTGCGGACATGAATTACGTTCTTAGTTTTTTCAAGTGCGCGGGAAGACTAGATGCCCGAGCGAGTGCTATTGCCGGTCCCCTTAGAGAACTGTCCAACAAACAACCTTTGCAACCAATCAAAACTGTAAGCTAACTTTGGAATAATTCTTCAAAGCGTGATTACAAAAGTGCCAGTGTTGAAACGTTGCCATATACAAGCTTACCATCATAGAGGGCGTACCTGGTACTGGGTCAAGGCTGGTTGATGAATAACTTCATCCCGGAGCAATACGGCGGGACGTGGATTTCGGGCTGCTATACGCTCATTGTCGTTGATGATGTTTTCAGTGCTCTGATGTTCAGAGAAGAAGCCCTAGGAAGCCTTCATGTAGGAACGTACATGCATTGTGAGGATCTGCTTGCACCACGCAAGAATCTGTACATTTGTTCTATTAATCCTGACCATGAAACCTTCTGTAACTTTGTATATTCTCTCCTTACACCTTACAAGTCACTTCGTCTACAGTCTGGGCCAATCTTGTTTCGGTTATTTCGGCTTCGTGCACCCTAATCAAACCATGCGATACTCTGTTCAAGCGAATGGGCGCGGTACGCCGTTTGACCTACTTTGTCCCAGGTTCTCTAGAATTATTGGAGCATTTCTGTCAAACATCCTAGGAGTTGTAACTGTCTCGCAGAAACAGGTCCCGGTAGCAAAACATGGCTTCAACCAGAGTTGTAATCGTGTCTTACAATCGTGCCTTCAAAATGGCATGAATCCCAAATATTCCTTAAACAAATATCGAGTTTCAACAGCGTGTAACATTCGAACTCTCAAAAAAGGTTTATTGCCTGTGCAGCGAAGCCGAACGTGGCAAGCGGAGCGCCATTGCGTCCCAAGGTGCGAGACTGTAAGCCAAGCCCTTGATTGACACCGATTGAGTGTAAAATATGCATGCCCTCAATCTTGAAATTGAAGCGTTTGTCTTATTTGCTGAGGGGGGTACTCGGTGGAAGTTCTGAAGTTGTTTCACTGATACTCAATGACCCGTTCAGGTTCACATCCGCACATCAGTCGCAGCGCAAGCACAAGCAGTTCAGCTGCCACCATGGGATGCAATGTTTGATTACCTCTCTCGCCAGGAGGACGAGGTGAGTGCGCAATACCTTGTAATTTTTTCGGGTACTCCAGTCAATTCATAAGAAACGTCGCCGGCTTCCGGTACACAAGTGAAGATGTGTAACTGATTTTCCAGACCATCAGTGCATTTTTCTATATTTCCTTTGGCATGAGTCTTACCTTATACCCCTTGCTCAGTGCAGTTCAAGTCAATTGGCCCGCTTGAAGTAGACGAAATGCTCAAAACTGGAGAGTGGCAACTGGTGGACGTACGTCCTGTTGAAGATTTTGAGAAAGCTACAATCCCTGGGGCTGTTAATGTTCCTTTGTTTCAAAAATTGAGTTGGCAAAACCCAACACCTGCAACGTTGCTGCGGGCAGCTGCGTACGCGGTTAATGGCGTACAAGCAGTTGAGATAAATCCGAATTTTGAGGGAGAAATGAAGTCAAAAGCCGCGGGAAAAAAAGTTATCACGGTGAGCTTGCAACAACATTGCTTACTGGCACTGTAAAGTTAACAAGATATGTTTGTGTGTGGGGGGCGTTGTCAAATCAGTTTACAGCGAATAATACCCTGTACATGCAGTGCTGTGACACGGGTGGGACCATGAAACCATCAACAAACTTTTTGCGAGGAAAAACTTCCCGCTCTCTGAAAGCAGCCTACTGTGTATCGAAGTCTGAACTTGCTCCTGGTGTGGCACACCTTGAAGGAGGTCTAGTTGCATGGTACGATCATTGCCCAGGAGTTCAAATAAGACGAGTCCTTCTGTTTCCCAAAGTGCCCAAAACTGGCTTTCTTGAAAATTCAGTATATGTTACATGCATGGCTTCTGTTAAACTACTCTGTCCCTCCTGGACATGCAATGCAGTGTGTTCATGTTTGAATAATATATTGAAGAGGAACAGTTATGAATTATTTCTGCCTCTCTGTAAGCGTTTCTAGAAGTCTCAAAACACATTTAGGCTTGCTACAAAGAGTTACACAGGCTTGTCAGGGTTGCTTACTATGAGACTGAGTCTTTTATGCCATACAACCACTGATTTCGTCTAGAGAATGTAGCAGTTTCTGAATGCTACTTTGCTTTTCCTAGTTCTGCTCGCCACTTCTTCTGATTCGTACTAGCTTCTTCACAAGCACTAAAATTTTTAGATTTGTGGAAAAGAATGTATTCACTGGGATTAATTACAGGGCCACTTACTGGTGATGCTTGGTTCAAGGATGAAAGAGCACCATTTTACATTGTATTGTTTGAGTATTGTTAACAGTCCAATGTACCCAGTTTATTAGCTTGCGTACCGGGCTCGTCGTTCGCCGGTATTAAAGTGTCCTATATCAAACTTCAATCAAACCGTTTTTTGACACCGATTAAACGTTTTTCGATGCGCAGGGCTTCATCTGGATTGCCTACCGAGGGAGAGTACGACATGTCCGTTGCCGGACGTTCGCCAAATAGCGCAGCAGAAGCCGTGTTTCCAGACGCCAGTGAGAAGAAATAGGTGCTTGAAATACGCTGTTGCTTATCTGTAGAGCAGACTAGGGCAGAAACGTCACCGTTATCGTGTAGACATGCTCAACACCTTGTTTTTATTCAACCCGGAGTCGTCGACTTGCGAAAAATGTTTGCCGAGAGCTTGTAGCAATAACCGATGCCCTTGAGAATTGTAATGTCCTCTAGAGCAGTCATAATCTCCCTGAAGAAACGAAGCGTCCATCTCTGTCACCTGTGCTCTTGAGATGACCGTAGCGCTCAGATTGTCAGTCATGGCTGGACAAGCCAGTCCTGTGTTATTAGGATCAGGATATTCCCTAGTACTGAATGCGTGTCAGCAATGAGGGACGTGCGAACACCATTCACCTGTATCAAAGAAGCTGCTCCTCGTGATGAAACAACGCCATCTGACGTGATTTGCTCGATGGGTACTTCAAAAGTTTGAATGTATCGAGTTTTCGCTGTGGAAGGAACTGCAGGATAGGAGACAAAGAGTTGTATTACGGCAGCACACACAGTTTTCCGATATTGAATACGACGAGATAGTGGGATTCGTATCATGACTGATGCGCATGCTGGTAGACGTCCTCATAACCGATCTAGTATTTCTGATCCTGGGAGGTGCTTGAAAAGTCTGCACTCCTTTTCATCTATGAATTGAAATATCGAGTCCAGGCGTGGTCGCCCTTGCCACTCTGGAGTCAACCGATAGTCAGAAAGCAAACTGATTCCAACTCACGTGTATGGCTGATAACTCTGTGTATGCAGTGGCCAAAAATGCTGCCTGCAGCTATACTCTAGGAGTATTGCATGCACGGGACTCCTTCAGCTTGAGCCAACAACTTGAGATATTGAGTATCTTAAGAGACATTGACTTGTTGATCACTGTTCAAGTTGTTTTACAGCCAGGAAGAACAAGTTCTTTTTCTTGTGCTTCTGCCCTACAAGCATGAGCTCTAATTCCAATCTTGTCCCTCAATCATCTCTGGCATTGTGCATAGATCAGATCTGATACAAGTTCCTAGTGCTCAATGATGCAGGCCTAGGACACCATAATGGTGTCAACCTCGGTCAATGTTTTTACCGGTGAGAGAGCCATGAATCCAGGCTACAAAGGAGATTCATGATGTATGATTCAGCTGAACTGTCAACATCAACACACAAACCTGCTCCACAACCTTTCAACGATGCACGTGTGTGACAGAATAGAAAAGGGTTCGTCAGCTTTCTGGTGAGTTTTCTGGTGTTGACACTTTCAACACTTGTACTTGAAATTTTCACAGCGTTTGCCGCAGCATAGTCTATACAAGAGGTTGTGCAATCCATGCCATTTTATAAGCACAGTGTCATTTGCGCAACATCCCTCAAGGCGCTACAATTGTTTCAAGACCTCAGGTGGTGAATTCAAACACTGAGCACACTTCTGCAAACTATAGTGGGCAAGTTGGATCTCTTCATTGGGAGTTTAAGAATAAAATGCTATTCGTTGGAAGCAGTTTCTCACATTTCAGCATTCCGTTAGTCCAACTTGTTGCATATTAGGAGCATACTAGGAGCTTTAATTTGTCGTTGAAGAATTACAACCTTCTCGAGCCACAGTGCGCCCTGTGAGCTTTTCTTGTGGAGGACAGAAATATTTCAGTCCTGGGATTATTCCTTAAAAGGCATGAACGTCTCTTAAAAGCTTTGCTTCTCACATGTACAGGTCGCTGCTTGTCCAAGCATAAAGTGGCTGTTCAATGTCCTTCTTGATAGGCATTAAAGATGTGACGTGATGTAGGATGGGCCATACACTCATCTAGTCACGATAAGATGACATATATAGGATCAAAGATTCTTGTTAATGTATGTAGCTATACCATTCTGTGACTCAATTGAATGCTTTTTTTTTGACGCAGCCAAGCGGAATTTTTGTCAGAGAACAGCTCAACATCATACGAGTACAGTTTGAGGATCCTGTTCTTGTAGATCTTCTAGCTGTGTGTATAACAACTGTATATTGCCGTGATTCGATGTACATGTCCTTCACTACGTTCCCGCTTCTCCCGTATGATAATTTTAATATACTACTATATAGTACTTATACACCTTTTTTGTCACACTCAAAGGCACAGTTTGCGTAAGTGCGTGAGATTTTACAACTCATTGTTTCGCATTGTCTGCCCAACACAAAAGTTTGGATAAAGTTGTGGTGCCTGTTGATGTTGGTCTTACCAATATTGTACATGCAGTAATAACGCTAATCTGCGCGTGAACTACTTGGCGCTCCTCCGGCTCAAAAGTATCATTTGTTGTACACTCAAGGTGATGGCAGGTGGGAGGGTTTCGGATATAAAAGGAAAGAATCGTTATAATGGAGCATGTGGAGTTCGGGAGGGACATTGATGCCGTAGACGAATTGAAATATGGTTCTTCTCTGTGTGGACTTCTGGTTCTTAGCTCTTCAGGCCCGGCATAACTCAGCCAGCACCTGCTATTATGGTCTCAAGATATTCAAGACGTTTTATTGGCAAAAGTAGTTTGTACAGGACAGGGCGATCATCTTGAGGGCCTGTGGGCTGTTCGCAGCGGCAAACTCCTGCTTGCATCTTGCATCGGGTGAATGAAGTTGCTTGTAGACAGGAAACGAAAATTTTGCAATGGAAAAGTGATAGATTTTTGTCAATGTTTGAACTTGAAGTGTCACTGGTGCATCATGATAAACATCGTGAAATGGATTTGACCATAAAAGGCGTGACTAAAAATGCATGCTTCGTCGCTCAGATTCTGCAGAATTCTGCGCTCTGACTGAGTCACACGCTGCTAGGTTGCTCTACGAATTTGCTCAATTAAGTCGACTTGTGATTGTTGGCGTCCTAGAGCTACATATTGCTCGCGTGCTAATCATTGACGTGACATTCGAATTCAAAACGATTCACACAATCAATTACCTGTTTCTCAATTACACTAGTTCTAGGGAAATATAGCGTAATAAATCGCTCTTGACGAGCCCTCTGTGAAGCGAGATAATCTAAGAAGGTCAACGCTCCTCAATTCACGGAACCATGTCTACGGAGCAACTGCGAGAACTGAAGATAAAGAGTGGGGCAGTCAAGAGAACTACAAAAGAGTATTTATATTATTTCAAGGAACTGGACGCGGAAAAGGCAAGACTAGAAGAAATGAAGCAAAGCGGACGGGATGAATTTGATATCAAGCAACAGGAAAATGTTGTTGCTGAGTCGAGTATAATGATTCCAGAAACGAAGAAATCACTCGGGCAGGTTTTGAGTGCGTTGGAATATTGTCTTTCGCAGGTACAAGACTGTTTACCGGAGGAGTGTAGTGAGCGGGACGAGGCCCACGAGTTTGTTCTAGCTGCGAAGAAAGCTCTTGAATCCGAGTAATCAAAGATTTCATTTTGATAACTCATAAAGTTTTGCGAGCATAGGAAGAATGGTGATGATTAGCAGCCAGTCACAGCCTCTTGTCCAATGTTGTTTTGAATTGTCAATTCCCAAAGATACCAGATCAAGGTCTTGCGCACCAGAATACAACGCATGAATATATTATTTTTCATGTCAGCTTGATTGTTTATGTTCCTTGTCAGTCATATTGGCACAATTCCTTGTTTTGTAATCCAGCAACTACATAAAATTGAATATCAGTAAAGATCTGTGTTTCGAGTAAGTTAACAGTGACTACTTGGTGAGCACGTAACAGGTTGGGTGTTTCGTGAGATATTCACTTGTCAACTACACGCGGCACTCGGAATACAAGCTTCATAGCATCGAAGAGGAGGATTTTCCCCAGTACACTGTATTTTGGCATTTTTTGGATTATTCAGACTAGATACAGACAAAAAGCTCTGGTGTGTTCATAAGAATCGTTTTCAAGCTTTCTCCTCATTCTACTTTCAGACAGTATGTGGAAAATTCTTTCTTATTTGGATTTTCAATATGTTTATATTCCATAAATAGTTGTTCCTTAATGAATGGTTAATCGGAGGATATGCAACCAGAAATTTTAATGATTGATGAATGTTGGCTTTATTTTGAGAATTAAAAGAAACATTTTGACTGTCATCAAAGTAGAATGTGCTACCGAACTGGCTGATTGTGCAAGCTTGTACTATGTGGCGACAGGCGGACTAGGCCTAGGAACGAGCTCGCGTGAATAGCTCCAAGCTGAAATCCGCAAGTCGTATGACACGCACGATCCACGCTAACAAATGCTAGGTTGTTGACTTAACCTTTTTAGCTGCTCTGAAACCCAGGCTCGACAAATTCTTCAAATTCACCGCTTGTTGCTGTGCATACCAAATGAGCGCGCCAGATGAGCAACCTACATTAGATGACCTGATTAAAAAAGGCAACATTCAAATACAACGACTTGTGGACAAATCGGCACCACATCGAGCTTACAGATGGGCTGGACTTGCCGTGCTTGTTTTGTTATACACCTTGAGAGTTTACTTCCTCAACGGTTTCTTTCTAGTTTCATATATCTTAGGAATTTATAATTTAAACCTTGTGGTCGGGTTTGTGACACCTAGTGTCGATCCTGAACTAGAAGGACCTGTGTTACCAAGCAGGAATGATGATGAATACAGACCTTTTGTTCGCCGCTTACCGGAGATGAAGTTCTGGTAACGTTCTTGACTTATCGCATGGCTGTGTCAAGGATTTGAGTGGTACAGGTACATCACAAAGCAGCTTCTTTTCACGTCATCTTGGTTACTGCAGTGCAGGGTGTTTTCGACCCGCTCTTTCCTGCTAGGCTTGACAGCAACATTCTTACCCTTTCTCGACGTACCAGTGTTTTGGCCTATTCTTCTCATATATTGGATCGCCTTGGCCTTTTTTACTTTGAGGAAGCAAGTTAATCACATGATTAAGCACAAATACTTGCCTTTCGATCTCGGAAAAGGGGTATGAACATGGACAACTAATTGTACATGAAGTTGTATCGTGTGTTTTGATTGTTCCCTTTTTTCATCTTTGCCATTGAGAGCAAGCAATATATGCGCAGAAGCAGCGAGCAAGCAGTGGCGAATGAATATCTGGTCCGAACGCATCGGAACGAGGAAGTAGCCACAGGACCCTTTGAGGATAAAGGCCGGATTGATAGTCATATCGTGAGGAGTTGCTGCAGGTACTACTGACGACATCATATTTTACTCTTGTACGTGTGGAGCTTGAACGTTGCATGAAGTCTTGTCCATGATCGACATCGTTCATCCCCACAGCGATATGTGATTATGACAGTGAATATTATTTTTGCCCATTGTAACTCACTGCGTAATATCACAATTTATGCGACTTGTTGAAATTGAGTGAGTATCAGGGCTTTTCGGCTTACGTTGTAACCCATCCGTAGGCTAGTGTCTCCACATGCTGAGTATATAAAGCTTTATATTGCCAATACTTTAGAAATCAGAGTATGAAACCGCATACGTATGCAAAACAAGGGGTACAACGCCCACAACAGAATGTGTCTTGTGTTGAACGTGTGGCAGCTGAAACAAATGTGCATGAAGGCTGAATAGAGTGAATTCCTTTTCAACACAGCGGCCCAAGGTGTCACTTACGTTTTCCTGTACCTTCGTAGCATTTCACTGCACTGAAACAAGCTGCTTTCTGCATGACAGGTTGAATGTTGCTGTTTCTTGAGTGGGGTATCTGATGACACTAACAATGAACGGTCGATCAGGTTGAAAAGCGATGGCTGGATTTTTACTCTCGCGTAACGCTTAGATGCGCTAGAGGAAATGAATACATATTGTCTTGTAACTGTAGGAATACAAGTTTTATCTTCCGTACACTGTCATTCGGATGACCGCTTGTTACAAGCTTTGCTAGGAATACTCGCTGAACAGAACCACGGCCTGCACCCACTCAGAACACCGGCCACCTCAACCATGAGCCACACATTGTAGTTCAAACTACTTATATTTCGCATACCTGCATCAATTTTCATCAGCCAAGTTACATTCAGCAATGCACCGCAATCTTCCTGACAACATGTGCGCAGTTCAAGTACGCACTGCAGTGTCCTACTCTCAAGCTGGCGCTGCGGTTCGCACTCTGCTGTCCCTGGGAGACAGTACTTCTGCCCCGCAATTTCTAACGTGAGCGCCACTACCCTCCTTTTAGGGCAACCGGACTCTACCTCGGCTGGCCTTGATGAGCACTTGGTCGCGGTCCAGGCTCGGCACCCGCACAGTTTCGCTAGTGGTGGGCTCGCCTTTGAAAGAATCACACAAGACTTGGTGCGATATACAAGATAACTGTATTAATTACAATGTAGCGTGGAAAGCCGGCTTAGGACGGGTCAACATCATTGCATCGACGGGTAAGCGGGGAACCACGTCTGGAAGTGGATACGTCTAGAGCAAATGAAATAGGAACCCCTGTGAGCGCTGACACAAGGGGATCGTCAGACCGGTACTAATGGCGAGCCTACAAGGAACGACGTAGTGAGTAAGTGTGTGATCCACGGAGCGAAGAGAAACTCTAACTGTCTGTCACACTACAAGGAATCATCTTTAACGTCGTGGAGGAAATGTAACAGAGCACCATCTTGCTGCAGGATTACCCCCGCTTGCGTGTAGACAGAACAGCCTGATCGAAATACGCACCGTTGGCCGCGTGCTAACCGCTAGTTCTCTCAGAGCACTGGCTACTGGCCGCTAAGACGGATAAACCTCTCAGAAAAGCCATCGCGGGCTTAGCAAGCTGGGACAGGGTCAACTATTGTGGCAATCGAGGGCATGGATGTGGAACATTCTGGAACCTTCATCCACAGCAGTTATTGGAAAGTGGAACGTAGTGCCTTACTTTTTCGTCGGAGATCGTGTCGCGGACGACACGGGACGGGAGACATGGGTTTTAAGAGCTTTTTGGCGGGCATTTTTGCTCTGGAAAAAAAAGGGACATGCGGCTCCAGAAGTCCCCATGGGACAGGGCACGCCGTAACTTAGGAATGCGCTTGTGACAAATCCCGAAAGGCGCCTGCGCCTGAGGACGAATAGCCGCTCACAACGCGTATTCCGACGCTTTTCAGGTACGTTCGTCAGATATCTACGTGTGGTGGTGTTGTATTATCACATTATTCAGTGCCAGCGTGAATATATGACAAAATTGTCGGGAAAGCATAGGGTTGTACATATATACGCGTCGTGAGTAGCTGACCGCCCTCAGGCGCGGGCGCACTACGGGATTCGTAACGTTGGTGTCGTATCTCGCCTTGGCCCGAAACGTTTTTTATTTCAGGCAAATTCTGCTCAAAGAAATAAAAAAAGTTGATTTTTTAGCGCGTCACATGAAATCGTGATGAAATACTGGATCGCGCGCGGCAGCTGAGCAATTTGATTTTGAACTTCAATGGCAGCCCAATATGCCCACGCTTAAAAGATCGTATGTGCGCCATTAGACAGTGGAGACATCAAACATGAGGTACTCTTTTGACCTGCTGTTGGAAAAGCGCCAAACCGTTTCGGATTTAATTGTCTGAGATCTTACTGTGTCGGTTATATAGTGTACTCTTGAGTGACCTCGCACGCACTCTCGACACTACCAGGATTCTTCCTCTGGCTCGGCTGTTGTGGATCCGCCAGCTCGGGCGAGCGTTGCTTCTAAATCCTTAGGGATTATTGTGAGATTTCAGCAGATACATTTAATGTCTAATCAATACATTTTGTACAATACGGACAACCTCGTGGAAGCTTCACCAATCGCAGTTCTTTTGGCAAAGGTAACGAGAGTGTCTAGTGCTTATATACTGCAATTGCCTAGCTAGAATGAGTGTTTGTCACATCGTTGCCCCGGTTCTGAGCATCTGTACGATTAACACCAGTTTGTATACACTCTCTTTATCACAATCAAATCTCCGCAGGTCCTACACCCTCTCAAGCTTAGACCATAGCACTTCTGCTTACGCTTCACAAACACATTGTGCTTAACTCCTTCGGAGTAATCTCAAACCAATTGTCCACTTTGCAACAGTCATTGAATATCATCACAGGTGTTGTGCACAAATAGCGCACACCCAGTAACACAATATAATCTTCTTCTGCAGTTACCTCCAGGAGGCTTGACATTGCACATGCACAACTAATGTGCAGCTATTATACACGTTCAAACAATTATTCAGCCACATCGCACCTCAGAAGCGGACACTGCGTTTCATATCCCAAAGAAAAACACACTCGCTGTCATCCCCGACCCCTAACCGCCCAGCAAAATCTCGCAACAGTTTTAAATGAGTTGGATATCAAAGTTTCGGTAGCGCCCATCCACAAATTTCAGATGAAGCTGATGTTTGCGGCGTGCTGTTTCCCGCCTCGTCACCCCGACAGCGTTGCGAGCCAAATTTTCACGCCATAGCCAACACAACACGCTCAGCAAGGCACAGATACTACTGTAGATTTAATCAATAAGTATCTCTTCAGATGATTTCATGATTCGTGTGCGTTTGAGGAAGCATTCTATTGCACGGGAATAAAATCCGTCCGGTTGCCAGGCCAGGGAGAGATACCCGTAGGCCTCTTTACAACGAATAAAATTTCGCGTTTCGCTTCCATTTACTAGTAAACCTGTCCCTTTGAAACGAAAAATGGCTTCTGGTGAACTGTGAGCCCCCCGGGAGGTTCACGAAGCCACCGGCAACCTATGTGGCTACTAGCGGAGAATTCGAAAGAGAATCTCCAGAATCTCAAGTGAAAGTGAGAGAGGCCTAGGCCAGCTCGGTCTAACACGCAGTTGTATACAAGTTATGTGCACATGTGAATCTGCGTCCTGCTGGTAGATGATGGATAATCCATGGATGAATAAGTTTGATCCTTTGAACTGCACAAAGTTTGAGTACCGAATAACGTATCAAATGAGTCACGTTGTGTCTCGTTTTCAAGTAGTTTGGGCTTCATCTGGGGCGAAATTGCGACGTTGTGCACAGATTACGTAAGCATGAACTGTGAACATGCTTTAAGTTCAAGTCTTGTGGGGAGTCTCATCAGACGTTCACGAATAGGGGGAAAAGCGCTGCAGTCTTCCTGAGTGGCGCAAACTGCGGCGAGCGCAGTACATGAAGAAACACAAACGCGGTTATCAGAGATGTCGGGGTGCCTGGGCGTCAAATGACGTTTCGACGGCGAGTAGCACGAAGAAGCAGAATCTAGAGGCTACAGAAAGCCAAATAGAGCGAGTAAGGGGGAGTAAGGGGGAGGGGCGCTTTTCCAACAGTCGCGCCGTAGCGATTTATGCGCTAGTTGACACTGTTGGAGAAAGCCGCGTAGCTGTTTTCGGGAGAAAATTGGCGGCGTTTGATACTTGGGTTCAGCCAAAACCTCATGATCATGTTGCCGTCTCTGAGCAATCGTTGAGAAGCGTGTCAACGTTTTAACATTCACTTGTGGCAAACTCCGCGTTGATCTCTTCAACTCTGAAGTGATGTCGAATGTAAAGATTAACCCGCCATCCCAGTTACACGGTGTACCAGTAGTGACATCGGCTTCACCTTCACAAGATTGTATCAGTCCAATCACCAGTCAACAGATTCTCCTTGTGTTCGGGATTAAGCTCCAGGTGTATCACAGATTGCGAACAACAGCCTGTAGACAAGTACCCGTGCAGTGTAGTAGTTGGCGACATGGCACAAGCAAGCAAACAAACACTGATACAGTTCAATGCCATGGCAATCTGAATGAACTCGTCATCTGAAGAGCTTTCACTTGAGTCAACGTCATCCTGACACCGAACATTGGGCTTCGGGGCACCCCCTTGCAACCGCCCACGCGATCCATTACTGTTACGAATTCAGCTAGCTGTGACGGCTCTTATGCACTGTACACAGACTGTAGATTGATTCCGCGCATCTGTTTGAATTGCTGGTACACCAGCATGGTGAAAAAGAGACACCGAACAGCCATTGTACAGCGTGACCAAGCACACTGTCGATACGCGTGAACTTACGCGGTGTGTCTGAACTTACGATATAACGCAAAAATGGCACACGAGCGCTTGCGTGATCGCAAGCGCGCGCATGCGATTTCGCACGCGTTTCTCGTATGTGGACTCCCCCTTACGATTCGAGGTGACAGTAATGCCTCCTGTTGGACGTCATGTGTGGGATCCCGGCAGTTCAATAATTCGACGCTCATCTAAACTACCGATACAGATTGAAATCGCCTTGCCAGAGCTCTCAAGAATAACTCCGCAGCAGTGATTCTGCGAACTATGATTGCTACGTCGGAGGAAGATGTGATCCTTGGCCTTCTTCCATCCAATGGGGTTTGCCGCTGCAGCAGTGCGAATGGCAAGGTTGATTCGGGTGCGACTGTGCTCCAATATCCGGTTTTCAAAACCCGGGCATACCAGACAAGTTACGTGCACAAACGAATTTGTTACAGTTACAAAAGACGGCTAGCAAATCTCGTGCACCGCCCCGGTCTAACGTTCGAGGAGCGGAATTTGTGTCCGCGCATGAGGATGAGCAGAAAAGAGAGTACATACTTCAAGTGAGAAAAACCTGCAAAAGTAATGACTGCTAATGGGCCGCAAAAGCGGAAAACCCTATAGGGTGGGCCGTCACTTGGTGGAGACAAATAGCCGCCGGATATCGTCGAGAGACGACCGGATATGCGTCACGGGGCACCTCCGGTGCGTCGAAACCGCAGTAAACACGCACTTGTAGCAGAAGACGTAACCCGAAGTTGCGAGAGCGGATGGCGCGATGCGCTTGCGATGGCACACCGGGCAAACTGAAGGGTTGGAGGTCAGCGCCGTCCCTTCAGGGTGCGGCAGATATGGCGGCGGTGGCGGCGGAACGCGGCGCCGCGATTCTTCCGCGCGCTCTTCTCCTGATGTAAACCACCACTCGAGCACCTGCACATAACTCAACTTGTGTACATAAAACTGGTCCTTCCGGAGCCGCCCTGTGCACCCTGTGATGGAAATGCGTCAACACGTTTCGAACTTTAGTGACTCAAGACCCCACCTTGTCGGTGTTACAGTGTTATCTTGAGTGACCTCACTGCTTTCTGCTATGTCATTCAGGAGCTCTGATAAAAATCGTACTTATTTTTGGACCTACTCAAACACAAACCAAAAACGGCTAGTAATCCAACACTGCAAAGCATCCACATGCCCCATGTTCGTGCCATGTGCGGCGAAACAAAGGCAAATTCTTGACGCTTTCATCTTGACGCACACCATGAACCAGATTTTACAACCAGAGGTTCGAAAAGTGCAAGTCGAAAGCTGATGAGCTGAATAACTGAAACTTGGGATAACCAGGGTAGACCAAGATAGCAGAAGACTTCAGGAGTCTGTATACCTGCAGCACTCCCTTATGGGTCTAAGGAACTCACAAGGGAGCAGACTCACTCTGACCCACGGCCAGGCCTAGCCGACAAAATGACGGCTAGGCCCCCTGGTAGCCACTCATGCAGATCATGAAGATCTGCCCTCGATATCTCGAGACCTATCCCTACTTAACTTGTATACCTAGTCTTAGAGAGTCGCCCTTCAGAATATTGACGCGCAGGACACAACACAAGATTTTCAACCAATGCGCGCGACAAAGGGACTCTACTTGAAATCATAGAGTCCCGAAAACCGCTTTTGTTTTTTATTTTATTACGTTCGCACTGAACCGGCCAAAATTCGCTCATTTTTTCACATCCCAGGCGAACCGACGCCAAAGCAGTGCACACTGTGCTGTACTGGCGTTCAGTAGGAGTGCGTGCTGGGCACCTGAGTTGCCTGAAAATCTGAGACGGCTATTTGAGGCTGTAGAGTGTAATGATTGTAGCGAGCAAATAACTTCAAGCGTTAGATCTCGATATCAGGGAGTAAGTCACAGTTACGGTCTACCTCAAGGTCGGGCTTAACAGCCTGTGTGTGGCCCTTCCTGGTTGAGCAGTGCTGGGCTCTCTTGCTCCAACCCCACACATGCCAGTAGCCGGTTCGCATCCCGAAACCTCAGGAATGTGAACGAGCATATTCAATATACTCCTGAGTGTGACAAATCCCCACAAGCGCCTGCGCCTGAGGACACCTAGCTGCTCACGACGTGTTTTCCGATGCTTATCAGACACTATTGTCATA